>PVJA010003504.1:32316-94662 GCA_004027025.1 Myocastor coypus | reverse complement strand
TATTAGAGAGAGAAAGGATAACCATAATGACAGACTTCAATACTATTAAAGAAGACATCGATAAAAATTAGAGGAGAATAGAAAAATGATGGACTCCCTGACGGAGCAATATAGGAAAGACATAGATCGCATGAAACAGTTTCAAAGAGATATACAAGAAAATAAAACCTCGATCACAAGTTGGCAGAGCCGAATGAACAGAAGAAGCATTTGTTATTATGGAAGTGAAAAGATCATGAAATAAGAAAAAAAACTTATCTTTATAATCGTGTGTCACAGACAATCTTTCACTGAGATTTTTTTCATCTACTTTTCAGATAAGAGGATTGGCTCTATTGAAAGTGAACAGTTCTTGAGACCCAGTCAACAGCAAAGAAACAGGAAACCGTGATATCTCCGAGTGGAGAGCAGTGTTTTTAAAACAGACTGACCTCACATTAAGTGATCTAGTGCTTGGTCAGCTCATCTTCCCTCTGCTCAGAACCCAAGCTCCATGGCATGGTTTGGGTGTGGTTTGAGTGACCTCAGGGCCCCCTTGTGATTGGAAGCTTGATCCCCACGGGGGTTCATCTAGGAGGTGGTGAAACTTGTAGTAGGTGGGTGGAGTGCGAAGTCTTAGACCATGGGGCTGTGTCCTTAGAAGATAGATTTTCTGAGGCTGTTCATACTTCCTTAAAAGTGATATTATGAAAGGAGTGGGATGCACCTTCCCTCTGTTTACTGGTTCAAGGTGCAGCTTCCCTTCCACACAGCCTCTCATCATTGCCATCCCTCAGCCACCATCTACCATGCAGACCTGCCATGGACTCTCCCAAATTGTGAGCTGAAGTATCTTCATTTTCTTTACAAATGTTTTATACCAGGTATTTTGTCATGGTGACCAAAAGCTAACTACAGTAGCCAATGTATAAATCTGGGCTGGCTTTGTCATCTTCACCCCTCCAGCTGTCTCCCTCTCAGATGTCTTCATCACTGTCTCCCTGCTGAGACACAATGTCCAACACCCACAACTTAACGAAGCTGAAGCTTATTTTGGCTCACTGTAGAGGTTTCAGTCCAATTGGCTCCAAGGCAGGGCAGCAAGGCAGAGGGGAAAAGCTATTCATCTCATGATGACCAGGAAGCAGAGAGACTAACAGAGGGACCAGGAACAAGTTAGACAGTTTCAGGTTATACCCACAGCGGTTACCTCTTCATATCAGACCACACCTCCTA
The DNA here is from genome assembly GCA_004027025.1 of Myocastor coypus. NCBI lineage: Eukaryota > Metazoa > Chordata > Mammalia > Rodentia > Myocastoridae > Myocastor > Myocastor coypus. The sequence continues at coordinate 93,447 of PVJA010003504.1, read as the reverse complement.
ACTGCAAGTCTACTATGTGGCTCCCATGATCCAATCATTTTCCAGAAGCCTAGTGATTGGTAAGGCCCTGGAGGACAGCCAGATGTAAACCCAAACAAGTAGCTCTTGTGTGCTCTCCTAGGACACTGAGCCTCAAAACATCCATTTTTCCCTTTGCTACAAGGGACAGCTACAGGTAAATCTGCCTACACCCACCTCATGTGTGATGTGTATGCTGAGGGCTGCCATCATCCTCAGAGATCTTTCCATGGCTTTCCCTAGTCATGTTCAAAGATAGTGACCCTGTCCCAAAAAAAGCTTCCCTAAAAGACCAAAACACTCCTGGCCACCAGAAAGCTGAAGGTGAAGGCTCTGAGCCACAGCAAGGAACACCAACTTACTATCAGCCCCAATTCTACAAATTTCCCACATCCAAGATATCTGCTTCTGAGGAACAAAGGCTACCAGGTAAGGGCTTCATGATAAGTCTATGTGTGTGGACAGTGGTTTTGAGCCCACCTCCTGTATCATACTGTATGGCATCTGTCTTAATCATATTCTGCGTGTAGCCTAGATATTCTTTGCTTAGATATGTATAAATCCCATATAGGGTAAGACTGTTTCCACATATGGCACCATGGGGCAAAGATCAGTGGGAGAGAAGAAATGATACTTGGAGCAGCCAGAGCGCACGTGGCCTCGTAACCACCAACATTTAACTCACAGACCCACTCTAGTGCTTCACATTCTCCCAAATATCTCAATTCTCACAGCAAACAAAAGTCAAATATCCCTATGGTGGTGTTAACTATGAGAGGAGCACCTGCTTCCTGGTGTGTTTCCACAGTTGTGGGGCATATGGGGTCTGAACCAGGAGGAACTTCGTTGCAAAGCCCATACTGTGAAGTATGTCAGGAGAACTTCACAGGCTGCTGGAGGAATCTTTGTCACCAAAGCACAACCACCTCAATACTGCATACCCCACAGAATGGGCTTATTCCATTCTATGAAGCAGAAACAAGTTTTAAGTCACAGGCTGGCATGGACAAAAATGTAACAAGATTTCATAATTGGAATCATTAGATTAACTTCTCATCCTACACCCCATTCATTTAATCGCTAAACAGAACCAGACATGATGTGCTTCTTGTCAGGCATGAAGATCTCATTCAAGCGTTGTGATTTCTTTGTACTTAGGGGATTAAAGCTTAGTTTTAGAAAATTTTCCCATCCCTTCCTCTCTTGGATTATGCCAATACGACCACAGCAGGTAAGGGTTGTCTTTGTCTCAGTTTCAATCCGCTTCTGACTACAGGCCTTAAGTGTAGCTCACACATCTGATTCATGCCACCAGACAGGCTGGAACAGGTAGAAGGGCCCCTCCTGTGAAGACTGGAAAACCCTAGAGAGCTCGAGGTGAGTTTTATGCTTCTAAAACACATCTCTGCCCAACTAGAGAACATTGCTCCCTATCCCACTCTGTTGGAGCCATAGGCAATATTTAAGTATATACCTAGCCTCCTCAGTTCCCTGGAGCTGCAGTGAGGTGCTGAGGAATAAGAGCCGACTTGTTGATGCCTCGGGCTACATCCCAGAAGCGCAGCCCTGGTTTTTGACTCCATCTCCCCCCAAAACTGATCCCCCAAACCTGAAGGGAGACATCAAGTACCCTAGCCCCTTTCCCTAACATCATCTTCAACAATTTTCCCTTTCCCATTCCAGGACCTGTGACCAAAGCTGGATCCAGAAAGGAGGGCAGGGAAAATGATAGTGCCAGGCCACATCTTGTTTTACATCCTTCATACCTGTGAAGGTTAATCTGGGCTGTTCCTTTGGCTGGACTGAAAGATGCTGGAGAGATCATCCGAATCTGAGGATCATGGAGGCATGATCGCCACGACTGTGTCTGGTCTCTAAGCCCTCTCTTTTCGTCCCTGGCCTATTCCTCCTTCCTTTCTGCTCCCATGTGAAAAGCTTTGTTCTGTCAGAGTTCTTCTACTACTATGTTTCTACTGTGAAGCCAGCTGACCACTAACTCAAACTTCCAAAACCAGGAGCCAAAATAGACCTTTCTCATTCAAGGTGTGTATATCACATATTTTGTCCCAGCAATCAAAAGTTGACTGATACACGGTCATAGCTGGCCAGTTGCTCTTGTAGTCACTAAAGAACAAGGTTGTATTTTTGCTTTTTTTGGCTCCAAAGTTCTAAGATATCTTCAACCCAACTTCATGGGCTGTGGAATGGATGAGAATATGCTGATGAGGATATGAATGAGTAATCCTATCTTAATCCTATCTTATTGCAGCAGGATAGGGAAGAGTTGACCTAGAATGGCTGTTTTCCACTCTTTCTTCAGGTCCCTAATTAAATTAACAAAGCAATCCCTGACTACGCTGTACAGAGTAACCCAGTCACTTCTAGCCATAGCTCTCTGACTTTAGGCTGTTTTGTTTAACTTTTCTTCAGAGTACCTATATTCTGATACGTATTTTTCTATTTGTTTATTATCTATGTTCTACTGCCTTCCACCCCAACACACTAAAGTACAGTTTCTCTGAAGACTGTGTTTCCGAATTACAGAGACTGCTGGATTTCTGGTATCTAGAACAATACCAAGCATAATATCAACTCTTAGTAAGCACCTAATTAAGGAACTTATTACAGCTATCAAGCTCTCTTATTCAAATTGATTTTACAATAAAGATTCAAGCTTAGCACTGGAAAAGTGTCCTGATAAGAGCATGCCATTAATACATGCTCTGAAGGGAGACTATCAAGCACTTTAGCCCCTCCACAGTGGATATGTTAATACCAGCCCACCAGAACAATGGCACCACACTGTGAGAACTCAACAGTGAGGCAAAAGGAAATGGGAATTTCCTTCTCTTTTTTATTCCACCTATTGCATTGTAACAAAAGAGACCTATAGATAAATGTAAATACATAGTCAATGTATTTCCATTGCCTTGTAGTATCTAAAGGATATACCTACAAATCAAGTAGCCAACATGAGAACATAGGGAACAGTGTGGAAGGCTTCATTGTGAGATGGGAGAGAAGAAACAGTTGTGTATCTAGCTGGAAGTTTGAATTAACAGTGAAAGGTCATCATTTATCATTCATTATCCCACTATTCTTTCCCACACTGGAAGCCAAATCTCCAGCCATTTGACTGCCAGTGTTGATATCCACAGTTTATTCAAGGATTATCTCTTCATCTACTTCCATAGTAAATGCAATCGAAATGATAAATAAATCATTTCACTTTGAAAATTGAATATCTCTTTCTCTCTGTTGATAATACTTTGCATTATTGCTTTAAAGATAACAGGGTAACATTTTGACCATGCAAAAATGAGCACATTATGTTACCATAGTAGCTAAAGAGCTATTCTCCCACACAGCAAATATTAACTAATAGCTAAATGTAATAGTCAGTACGTATTTGCATCTATGCCAAGGAATCACCCTGCTCAGATTCCTTTAGTCTGTACAGATTTCCTGTGATCTCTTCGATTCTTCTGTCTACTCAAATTCTCAAACTGAAACCCAATTCTTTTTAGCTACTGGCTCTTTATATCCTATTACTCTGTTACTCTGCCTTGTTTCCTCCTTTATGCCTTGATAATCTGTTGTGGTTCTGGCTTCCTCTTTCTTCTCTGATCTTGATTTTGTACAACTACGGTGTAGGGTAGACAATAGCAGGTATGGCCTACTAAGAGATCATTCATACCTGTTGTCCTTGGTACTTTAAGGTATTCAAGCAAGTATAAACTTTATTGTCAGTTAATATGTCCTTGAGGATTTGTGGGAGTAGCCACACAGTACTAGTAGCAAAAGCACACATAACTTCCACTAAGAGTTTCATTTTAACTGGTTAAAATTAGCACTGAAGATGATAGGACAAAAGCGTGCTTGTTCCTATGGTATTTACACTGTTCATATTAATGGCAAATCAAACCTAGCAATGTATATTAGAAATTTTTTATTACCGTCATCTTGGGCACAGTATACCTGGGATGAAGGAAGTCTCTGATAAGCACAGTGGAGTTGGTTATTCAGCAGGAGGGAGTAGGAATAAAGAGTGGATCCTCAGGCAAAAGGGCTCGATCCCCTGGACTAAAGCCCTGCAGCTACCTTGGAAGTGCAAGGTGCTCAGAAGGCTCAGAAACGGGGTTGCCACGGGAACTGTGAGCAACCACACAGACAAACTCTAGGAGTCGGGTGGAAAGGGCTTAAAATTGGGTAATATTTTTAAATGACATACAAGAACTTTGTATCTTCTAAAATGTGATGCCCTCAGTGGATCTGATTCTCTTTCTCCCCTGATAACTCTGGAGGACTGTTGGGGAGCATGGTGTCCTTATGCTCTTTAGGAGAGGGAAGAAGCATCCATGCCCCTTCCTGACATTACAAGCATTTGTTATCCCTGCTAAGGTTGATGACTCCTGACACCTCAGCATCTGTGTGAACAACGCTTCTATGCTAAAAAAGGGGAGAGGGGACAGGAACACAGAAGTCTTCAAAATACTGTTCACTAATTTATTAGACCCTGCGCTCTCAAACTCAGAGAGCTCACAACAGATCTCCTCTTCAAAGGAGAAATGAATTCCTACCTAATTGTAGCTCTATGACTTATTAGACACCCAATCATTAATGCTACGTCCCTGACCTTTACCTGGGCTCATGCCATAGGGTCAGCTTAATTGGAGTCACTGAAATTGTAGCTGAATATAATTAGCAAATGAGTTCACAAAAATCAAAATTATACACGAGTGCTGAAAAGTATAGATAAAATAAATATTACTAAGAATCTCTGCGAGCCCTGGGATGAAATCAATTCCAATTCCAGTTCCAATTTTGTAGTACAGACCAGCGGCACTCATTCTTCTTTGCCTTTTAATGACTCTTAGTCAATTGCATTCATTGTCCAAATTAGGATTTCTGACCTTTCTGTCCTGTGAAAAGCAAGACTGCCTTACATCCGGGGCTGAGACCATGAGTTTGATTTTCTCTAGTGAGACAAATAGCAAAAGATGAGCCTGGCATCAGAAGTCTGAACTCTCAAAGGTCTAAAGCTGCTGGAAAGAGAGAAGAGAATAAGCCCTGCCCTAGGATGAACTGTGTCTTTCTACCCCCAAAATTCATATGTTGAGGTCCTAACTTGTACCACTTCAGAGATAGCTTTTTGGAGATAAGAATCTTTGCAGGTGTAACTAGTTAACATGAGACCATGCTGGAAAAGAACAGGTACCTAACCCAGGAGGCTGGTGTTCTTCAAATCAGAACTCCATGTGAGCAGAGCAAGGTGCAGACAAAGGGCAGTGCGAAGACACAAACTGTCAGCTATACAGCAAGAAGGCCACAGTGTGCCAAGAAACCACTGGAGGCCTGAAGAGAGACACGACTCTTCTTCACCATCCTATCTGGCAACTTGATCTCAGACTGCCTGCATTGTAACTGAAAGAGAATGAACTTCTGTAGTTATCCCACCCAGTGTGTGGTTCTTGTTACAGCAGATCCAGGAAACAGATACAGGGCAAATATGAAAAGGCACAAAAGCAGCCTCATCCTGGGTGACTAATACCCTAACTTAATCAGATTTTTCTCTTGATGTGTAGAATTCAGCTTGGGATCAGAATTCGATCTTGATGCTGGAAAGGAAACAAATTTAATTCTGAAATGTAGCATCATTGGGCTTGAAGTTCTTTTCCTTGTGAGTGTTCTTACCCACACCTACATCAATGATTGATGGTGTTAGCTCTTCCACACGTAGTTCTCAGAGAAGAGATGATTAGCTACGAATGGAATGAAATTCTTGGCTCTGGGTTACTACAGCAGACTCAACTGACTTGAAAGACATGGACTTCAGTTACAAGAACTAGGAGGTTAGGGACAAATTGTCCTTTGGAATACATAAGTGTGATGTTTTGCCTATACAGAGGCAAAAGACCTAGAGAATTTAGGTCCTGGGATATAAGGAAGAGGAATGGGAAAGACTGCATGGTGATGGGCAGAAAGCTTCTGCAGCAGATGTGGTAGAAACTTCTGCAGAGATTGGCATAATAGAGCCAAATGTGACATGGTCTGAATTTACAGGCTGACGGGCTCCTTAGGGGTGATTTCTAGTCTGGTTTGCTTTGGCTCAAGCCCCTAATGATGGCAGAGAGAGACATCAGAGATGAGAGTGAATCTGGAGTCACTGCTTTGAAAAGCCTTCTACAGTAGAAGTCCCCAAACACCCACCTGTACCACAGAGCTGTGAGGCTCTGGGGCCTGTCAGCACTCAGGCCGCACAGCTGAAGGTAAATAGGAACCATGTGAGCAAACTTCATCTCTGTGTATAGCCACGCCCCCTCGCCTGAATAACTGACTGAGTACCACCTCTGGTTAAGTCAACTACAGCATTAGATTCTCATAAATCAACACTAACATGAACTGCACATGAAAGGGTTCTAGGATTCAGTGAAGCATCCAGCACACACTAATTCCCATCTCTATGAGCAATGTCTTCCAGGAAACCAGTCCTTGGTACAAAATGGTTAGGAACCACTGCCCTGCACAATGCACTCAGCATTGCTGGAATAGGCATGGGTAAGAGCAATAGCGAGGCTGAAAGAGCCCCACCCACTTCTGAGCTGCACTCTCCAGTGCACTCTGCCATCAAAAGGAGGCAGGCCTGTGCCCAAACACTGCGCAGAGGTGCCTGGGCTGGGCTGAAGCACACCTACAGGGGCAGATCTGCTCTCACCTACATGACCTGGGGGTAGGGATGGGGCAACGTGCAGAGGTCTTCATGAAGACACAATAACAAGGCCACAATGTGAAAACCTCCCCAGTTGGAGGCCAGTTTATCAGGGACTAGTGAGGTATCTTGCAATGTTTAAATCCTTTGCAAAGGAGGTATATATAAGTGGAGCAGAAAGAGGTAGGAAAAAATGGACAACCCGAGAGGGGATATTTGCAAGGAAGCCTTTCCTGCGTCAATTCATCCCTCTTTCCCTTCCTGATACTTTGCTTTCGGCGTGTGGGGTACAGTGAAATGGCAAGGCTGGGGAGTATTTCCTCTCTTAGGAAGAACTAGGCCTCATATGCCCACCTACAAAGTGTTAAACCTCAAATCACAGGGAGCTAGGAACTGTCAGGTTCTTCAGTGTAGTAAAGAGACGGGAAAGATAAGAGGCCTTTACTGTGGGCAAGGGGAAGACCACAGAAAAGGAGAGACATGGAGCTTCTGAGGGCCTGGATGAGGGCGCGGGGTGGAAACAAGGGCTACATAGGGCCAGTGTGGAGGTGGGACTTAGGAGGCAGTCTGTGTGACAAGGCAGATGGTGACTGGACAGTAGGAAGAATGAAAGAAACAGGATATTGTGAAAAGGACTAGGAAGTTTAATTTCACTAGGGCGGAGGAAGGCAGAGCATAGCACATGGCCTCCAGTGACCGATGCCATATTGGCTAACCACCATGATGACATAGCTGACTGGGGACCAATGCTCTGCCAACTGATAGGTTCCAGCCCATGTACAAACTGCTAAATTCTCATGGCCCTGATCCAACATGGCTGAATCACCAAAGCAACAGCTTATCTTCCCAGTGACCCCTTCTTCCTCCTCTCCCACTCCAGCCCTGGATACCTCTCCTTTTGCCCTTCCCTGCACACACAAGGGACCCTCCAGTCAGCTCCTTGTGTGTCATTGAACCTGCACCTCAAACTCCGTCCCTATCAAAAGTCCATAAAGTCTCATCCTCTCTGTCTCAAGTCAAAGAATCTTCCCAACTCCCTACTTTCAACCCTCTCTGTGTCTTCAGAGTTAATAAAGGCTCCCCACCCCCACCCCTTTATTTCTGCATCTCTGCCGCTCTGACACCACCACTGGAAAACCTAACACCAACTAGGGGAGGAGAAGAAGGAGAAGAAGAAGAAGAAGAGGAGGAGGAGGAAGAGGAAGAAGGAGGAGGAAAGAGAAAGAGGAGAGGGAGAGGAAGAGGAAGAAGGAGGGGAGGAGGGGGAGGGGGAGGGAAAAAGGGAGGGGGAGGGTGAAGACAAGGAGAGGAAGGAAGATGAGGGGGACGAGGATGAGGAGGACAGGGAGGACAAAGAGGACAAGGAGGATGAAGAGGAGGAAATGTTTATTTGTACTATAAAGAATATCTATTTCCAGAGAGGTTTATGGATCCTGACTACACTTAGGGCACAATGGGTCTATGTGGACCAAATAACTAAAATATAGGTAGATAGACAGACAGACAGACAGACATTCTGAGCTGTATTTTGCACATCTGTCCTTTATTTCAGTTCTGGTTCTTTGCCTTCTAATCACACTGTATCAGAGTAAGACTGATGTGCTTTTAATAGAGGAATAGGGCTTACATAATTAGATAAACTTTGAAAATTAAGTTCTCACAGATTAAATTAGAAACCAAATAAATTTGGTGGAAAATCATCACTGGTGGCCTCACTAGGCTGCTTCTATATCAATGCTATCGTTCAAATTTCAGCATAGTGAGAGAAGATCGTGTGGTCAGTAGCCATTCTTTACCTATGAGTTTTAAAGGCTTCTCTAAAATATATCAGTAAATATAAATACTTAAATATTATTTGCCACAGTTACTGGCTACTTGGTGTGAATGTATTTTGATTTAATAGGAGGAAGTAGATATAGTTGTCATATTGTTCTAACTAGTTTAGTTTCTTGGAAAAAACCTTATTATAATTGAATTATTAATAGAGTTCGAGTCATCCTTAACTCAAAAATGTTTTGGCCAGTGCTGTCAAATGGATGGCTTCCAAAGTGATCAGGTTGGGCCTGGGACATTTCTCAGCAGCATAAGTGGCTGTCTGGAAGCCCCACGAGGCCCTGAGCTCAATGCCCAGTACCAAAAGAAAAAAAATTCAAAATCGTAAAGTTAAGAAAAATGGTTGCTAATTATTTCTTCTATTCAAATAGACCTAAAATCTGGTTCAGAATTCCCCACCAGGTAGGTAGTTTCTCTGGGAATCAAAACACTGGACCAAGCAGATACAGGACCATTTTGAGGAAAATAGGAAAGAAAGAGGCCGAGGGCTCTCTTAAAGTGTAACTCGCCTATAACTACACTTCAGGTACAGTTATAACATTTGACAAATCTACACATGCCTACATGCACACAGAGAAGACTCAAATTTTTACAGCAAAATATAGAGTCAACATCACTTTCTCCATTTCATGGGCTATGAAATTGAGATTCATAGTGGTAATGTAAATCTGTCAGAAGAATTTACTAACTCTGGGAATTATGATTGAGATTAGGTGAGTTCGATCCCACTATACTTGGCTATCTCTGCGTAGCTTTCCTATTTCCAAGCTCAAAATTAAGCAGCTCTTGAGGGAAACCATGGCTCTTATATTAAAAAACAATTTAAACAGCAGTACCAAAGGCTTAATAAGGCAACTCAAGCAGACATGTACTAAGACTGCGCCAAGTGCAGTGGTGGTTATGCTGCTGGGCCCGGTACAGTTTCTGCCTTGCTGAGCATTGTTTCTTTGGGAAGAGAGAAGGGAAAGGGAGCTGAGAAGTTTGTGCAGTCATAAATTTTGTTTGTCAGCGTGGCATCCCTGTGACAACATACCTGAGGCAATCACTTTACAAGAAGGGAGTGTTGATTCATGGTTTCAGAGGTACAGTCCATTATCCTTAGGCCCTGTTGCTTTGGTCCTATGGCAACATGGTGTATCATAGCAGAAGCATACTGCAGTCCCACTTGCTTCATGGAAATCAAAGAACAGAGAAATGGAAAGGGGGTGGGATTCCAGCAATGCCTTTGAGGGCACAACCCCAGGGATCTAACTTCCTTTCATTAGTCCCCACCCTTAACTGTTCCACCACCTGTCAATAGTGCTGCAGGCTGGTGACCAACTCTTTAACACATGGGAAACATTCAAGATTAAAACTATAGTATAACTTAAGTTCAGGTTATAACTGTGAAAATAAAACCAGAAACAAAATGCTGGGAGGGGCAGTTTGTCCACATGCTTATAATTGTTGAAGCTAGGGGATTAGGACCTGGCCTAAGGTTTTCATTGTAATCTATTTACATTACTTTTGTATGTGTATAATGATTTTATAGTGAAGAGTTTTTCTAAATAGTGTAGGGCCTTTTGGAAGTGTCTTAGATAAGTATATTAATATATTTATCATTTTTGAAATTTGTTGGTCATTGTATCTTAGATATTTCTTCATTCCCCTTCACTGCAATGTTCTACTTTGGAACTTCAATTAATTCATCTACAAATATTGTACAACATAGTTTCTGTTGTTCTCTCTCTCTCTCTCTCTCTCTCTCTCTCTCTCTCTCTCTCTCTCTCCCTTCCGTCCTCCCTCCCTCTCTCCCTCCCTCTCCCTGCCCCTCCCTCTCTCTCTTCTCCTCTTCTGCTCTCCCTCTCCTCCCTCCATTCTCTTATCTGGTACTGCATTATTACAATTTTCACAGCATGTCTGCCTGATTCTTATACTTTTAGCCCATCTAGTTAAATATTCCATGTATCAATGAACATTGTCCCCTTTTAAATCAGTCCCTTTAACATAATGGTATAGGTATTTTAAGGTTTATGTTTAATGATTCCAATATTGTACTGTCTGGTTCCACTGATCACTTTATCTTTGGACAACAGTTGGTTCATTTCTCTATCTTTTATCCTGTGATTTTTTTTAGTAAGTGCTGAACATTTTGGAAAAAAACAGTAAGCACTGAAGTAAATAGTGTTATATCTCAAAATATGTCTTCCTGTTTTTCAGTGAGGACTTTCACACATTACAGCCAACCTAATCCATGTTTGAGATGGATGTTTTGTTATCTTCAGTTTGCTACTAGGTTTGTGTTTGTCTAACCATGTCTTGTGCTTACAGTGTAACCGAGACTGCTTTCCTCGGTGTTTGTACTCGTCCCTCACTCTAAACTTACCTTTGTGCACTTATGTCACAAAGAGTGTCTTTCTCTGCTCTTGTCTCATCTCCAGAGTTGGTTGTTTTCGCTTACTGTTCTGCATTTGCTAGGCCTGTGGGAGCATGAAGTGTACTGTGGCCTTGGTCTATCCTTAGTCTTAAGAATGAACCATATTCCTGAACATTGGGATGAGATGTTCCCCACCTGTTATGGTTTTGATGAAAAATGTCCCCCAAAGGTTCACGAGGTCAGGAGTCAGACCTTTAGAGTGTGACTAGGTCATAGATTGCCAAATTTGTGAATGGACTAATTCATTGCTGAGTTCATATAATGTGCTGTACAAAGTGGGTCCTGGCTGAAGGAAGTTGGTCACTAAGGGAATAAATTGAAAGGGTATATGTTTGCCAGGCCTCTCTCCTCTCTCTCTCTCTCTCTCTCTCTCTCTCTCTCTCTCTCTCTCTCTCTCTCTCTCTCTCTCTCTCCTCTTTCTCTCTCCTCTCTCTCCTCTCTCTTCTCCCTCTCCTCTCTGTCCTCTCTCTCCTTTCTCTCTTTTCTCTTTCTTTCCTCTTTCTTCTCTCTCCTCTCTCTCTGTCTCTCTGTCTGTCTCTCTCTCTCTCTCTCTCTCTCTCTCTCTCTCTCTCTCTCTCCTCCCCCCTTCCTGGTTGCTTTGAGCTAAGCAGTTTTCCTCCCACATGCCATTTCAACCATAGATTGAAATCGTAAATTAAAATGAGATTTGTCTACTTTAATGTCAGAGATTTTGTCCCAGCAAAGGGACAAAGGCACTACTCTTTCTCCACCCTGGCAGCCAGAGTTAGATTTATTCCCATGTTGAATATTTTTTAATTAATTAATAATTTATTTATTTATTTTAAATTTAACAATGGTTATATTACATATTTTCATCATCGCCTATGTTGAATATTGATTAGAAGAAAGTAATCTTCCTATTATATAAAGCACTTAGCATTGTTTAAGCCCAGGAGCTAACTCTCTCGGGACAAGAAAACTCAGAACCCGGACTAACCCCACTTGGCTTTGCCACATGGTTTCCTCCTCATGTACAGAAATTAAAGGTCTGGTGGAGTGCCTACTTTTCGTACAGACCCAGCATTGCCTCACCTGAAGTCAGCACCTCAAGGACAGTCTCTGCAAGGGTGGCAGATAGCCCTCATCTGGCCTGGCACTAAAAGTTCCCAGAACCTCTCTCTTGCCAAGTCAGAGATCACCTCTTCAGTCAGCTCTTCTCCAAGGCACTCTTATTTATGAAAACTCTCATGTTTTTGCTGCCTGTGCCCCTACTGGTCACCTCCCTATCACTGGACGAAGTCTCTTCTGGATGCAGCGTCCTTTGCAGATCAATTCTCTTAGGGTGACCCTCACTGGTCTGATGGAAAATTTCAGATACATAGAAATTAAAAGCTTTGGGGTAGGCTTGAGTTCCCTGATGGCCAAAATGTCATTGAATTTACAAAATAAAGAGCAAAACATACATCTTTCTTTTCCAATCATTATCAAGATTATGAATGCTGATTTCTCTACCAGTTAACTTGAAATGTAACTTTTAATTATTACAAGGTGATTATTGCTTATTGCTCTATGAGGAGAAATCATAGATAACATTTGAAACATCACTGGGTAAAAAGAGACCCAAAGCAAACCTTTCCATGGGGTCCTCCTCAGGTACTTCTTAAACATTTTGTATTCATTCTGCTGAAACTCTGAAAATTCCCAAGGAACTATTTAAACAATGTATATCAGTGTCTTTTTAAAACTTAATTTAGGGCCAGTGAGATAGCTCAGTGTTCTAAAGCACCTGCTTAGGCAAGCTTAGGCAACTGCATGGACCGTGGTTTGACCCCGACCACCACGTGCTGCACCAGTCACCCCCCTCCCAGGGCTGAGCCAACCAGTCATAATATAAATAAATAAATAGATAGATAGATAGATAGATAGATAGATAGATAGATAGATAAAAGTTTAAAACTTAATTTAGCAGCTGGCAGGATAGCTCAGCAGGGTAAGCACCTATTTAGGCAAGTGTAGGGGCTGTGATTCCATCACTTGCACCACAGGCTGCAGTGGCCACGTAAGCCCCACCACTGGGCACACTGAGCCAGCACAAAGTCCAGCCATGGTGGTGCACACCTGTAATCCCAGTCCTGGGGAGGCTGAAAACAGGCAGATCACCATGAGTCCGAGGTGCATAGTGAGACCCTGTACCAAATACATAAAAAGGTGAAAAGAAAAATTACCTCAGGATGATTACCATCCATTAACATGATCATCCACCCTTGGAGTAAAGAACTTTCTCTCCAGAAGTTTCCATTTAATGAGAAATAATAACTTAGCACTTCATAATGGCCAGTTTCATTTGTTTCAGGTCTAAACTGTTGAACTCAAATGTCACAAATTTTCTCTAATTTGTGTTCTCAAAAATGACGATTTGTGTTAATGAGCTTGAGGCCTAGTTAAGTTTCGTGAAGAATAGCACATTCCTAAGTAAGCCCCAGAAACCCAGCTTGAAGTTCCCACAAGCCTTGGCAGTGTCAGATGAGACAACTGAGGCCCTGAGAGGATAAACAGCACCACTCCAGTGACACGGGTAGATGGCAGCCACTGGATTTGAATGCATGCTTGGGACAGACTGGGAATTTGTAGTTTGACACACTTCCTGCAAGAAACCAGTACATCCTTCCAAGCTCTCCTGGCCTTCCGTTCCTTTGTGCCTTTAGGACTGGATTAACACGGCCAGTGTTCAGTTTTCCAGTCCTGAGAGAGACCAAGGAACCACTCACAGGAGAAACGACTGCCCCAAACACAGGAGAAAAGTGCTTGAGGGAAGCCCATCTGCCATCTCTTGACAGAGCCCTGGTTCTCTTCTGAAGTCCGCAGGATTTTAATAGCAGCTATTAAGATTCCTGTTTGAAGCCCAATACCCTTGACAAATGGTCCTGGCTTCCAGCCTCTCCTGAGTTTCCACAGGGCTGGGGTTATTTGGGCTTCAGTGGCAATTTAAAGATTTAAGGATTTGTCTCTTTCTAAAAGCACTGTAAAATGGAAAGTTTGCTACTCCCCCACCCCCCAAGCGCACCTCATTTCCTTTGCCTCCCTTGCTTTTCTAATCCCTGGCCCAGGACACAGCTGCAGAAATCCACTGCCATCAAAGCCAGCAGGGCCTCTTGTTTGTGCTTCGTTTGGGGGAGAGGCCAAGCTGTGCGAGAACAGCTCCAGGCTGCTGAGTGCAGTGCCCTCGGTGGCTTTTCTGGACTCTATTTCAGATCCCTAGATTCTCATTCCTAAGCAGCTCAGCTTTTATCAGGCTGAGTGCTGTTTAGCGTCGATGTAAAGACAAACATAAAGCTCTACTGTGTGCTGGGATCTTCTTTACTCATCACAATGAATAAGAAATTCGACCAAGCACTGAGGCCAGAATGTTGCCTTAGGCTTAGGCTAACAGACAATTCCTTAGAAAACACCAGGAGGATTTACTTCTATTGGTAAAACTTGTTTTCATTCAAAAGGCATTCACTTTACCTAGGCAAGGTGGCTTACACTACAAACATGCACAGGAAGAGGCTAAGGCAGGAAGATCATGAGTTTGAGGCTAAGCTAAGCAACTGTGACTTAGCGAAACCCTGTCTCCATAATCTCATCAACTCTGTCTTCCTGTTGTTCTGGGAGCCGTTCCTTGGCAGTTCTTCAGGGAAGCAGTCTAGTGCCTTAAAGTCAAGTTAGTGAAAAGCTATCAAAGCTTCTTTGTTTAAAAAAAAAAAAAAAAAGTGGGCACCAGGTCCCCTGGAAGAGACCCTGAGGCCCTCTGCTTTGACAAGGCAAGTCACAGGCAGCTGCCCTTTGTATTTATGAGCAGATTTTCTGGGGAAGAATCTCAAGTTCTCCAAACCAGCATCTGCAGAACTAGAATGCTTCTCCAGGAAAAGACAACACTAGGGAAGTTTGTGTTGGGAGTTGGAGGGAGAACACATGTTCCTTGGCTTAGAGCAGTGCCCACAGTAGTGTGGTTGTGCTCCTGAAGCCCACGCCAAGCAGCAGAAGCTGGATCCCAGGCTGGCAGCTCTGTTTTCCTAGCATCAGAGCAGAAGCTTCTGAGGTCCTAGAGCTGGCAGGAAGTCTGGTCATCCTTGGCCACCATACTCATCTAAAGGAGAGGTAGCAGGAGAAACTGACCACTTCCAGGGGACTTGGATCACGGATCAGCAACATGGGTGGTGGTCATTGGTACCAGCCCTGAAGCTGCACAGCTGCCTACAAAGTCAGACCTTTGCTCCTTCCACCCCATTGAAGCCCACCAACAGAGGACACACAGAATACCCGTACTTTTTTTTTTTTTTTTTACTGTGTCTTAGATGCTCTTCTTTTTCTATTCTCCACTCTGAAGTGCTTTACCACTCGTAAGAGAATATCTACATATTTGCTCTCCTCCAAGGAGGTGATGAGGTCACATGTGTAGAACAGGGAGAAGAGAGCTTGCAAGAGGCAAGTGACATTAGGTGGAAAAATGTGAGTAAACAGCAATGGTCGAAGTTCTCTAAATGTCTCATGCCTTCTTGGGTGAAGTCCTTGTGATATCCCATGTGATGGTGTGTCTCCAGATGTTCTGTGCGGAAGGTTCCATATTCTATCTTCTCTTTTGTGACCTCCTGTGTCTGCTGAGGGCCAACCCTGTGCTGAGCCCTGGTTCCTGCTGGAAACAATCCTTCTTCTGGCAAACAGATTGCGTGTTGGGAGAGCCATGCCCAAATCAAACCTCACAGATATCTAATTAAGTTGAGAGTCTTTTTCTAGAATGAATACAGAATTCTGTCAATTGTTTTTTTCATGAGATGGTAATACAGTTTTTTTTTTTTCCCTTTACTTTGTAAATATAGACAGACGCATTTATAGACTTCCATACGCTGAAACCATTTTTGCATCTTTGGCATACATCCCATTTGATCATAAGTTCTCATGTAGGCTATTGAATTTGGTTTGCCAGTATTTTGTTGATGATTTTTGCATCCACATCTATCAAAGATACTGGCCTATAATTTTTTTTCTTTCAACATCTTCGTGTGGTATTGCATGAAGATAATGTCAACCTCATAATGGAAATAATCCTTTCTCAATGTTCTAGAAAGTTGGAGAAGGATAGATATTAATCATTCTGTAACTGCCTGACAGAAATCAGCAGCGAAGCTGTAAGATCCTGGGCTTCTCATTAATGTGAGACTTTTATTATTGATTCAATCTATTTCTTCATTATTTGTGTCTTTATATTTTCCACTCATGAATCAAGCTTGGTAGTATTATGTGCCTCAGAATGTGTCCATTTATTTCTTCTAGGATATCTGATTTGCTAGTTTATAGTCACTCATAGTAATCTTTTATAATAATCCTTTCTGTTTTTTGTGATATCATCATAATTTATCTTCTCTAATTTCTTATTTTAATTTTCGAGGTGTCCAGTTATAGTTTTGTGCCACTAACTATTTTGTCTAAGAATTCCTGAGGTTTTGGTAATTTCTGTTTTTCTAGTCTTTATTTCAAGTCTTTTCTTCCCTAAATTTTGTTATTTCCTCTCTCCTAGTTTTTTTTTTTGTTAAGTTATGATATTAGACTATTTAAGATAATTCTCAGATAATATAGTCAATCACTTCTATAAATTTCTGTTTTATTTTTCACTGTATCCCATAAGTTTTGATGCATGTGGTTCCATAATTGCTTATTTTGATTTGTTTTAATTTTTCTTTTGACTTCTTTGACCTACACATTGTTCAGGAGCATATTGTTGAATTTGTACATATGTCTGAATTTTCTAAGATTTCTCCAGTTATGGATTATTTCTTTTATACAGGTATGCTCTGAAGATACTTAGCAATTTTAATCATATTATATTTGTTCAGTTACTGTTTTACTTCAGTTATTATTTTATGGATCAATTTTTATCTATTTTAGAGGACATATGTATTCTTGAGGGGAATGTGTATTCTTTTACTACTGAATGCAATGTAACAACTATATTTTTGTACCCCTCATTCTTTGCTTTATGTTCTAGATGCCAAGCTTTTCATCATGTTAAGAGCAATATTTTATTATCTATTTGATGTGTTAAGTGCACGTATTAATTACTTACATATGATATTTTCCTACATGCATACAGCCTGCGCTGATAAAATCTAATCTTTTCCTCACCACCACTTTCACCACACTTCCTTCTCATGATTCTTCTAGTGATCATTGCTCTACTTTCAGACCAATGCTTTTAAACTTCCAAATATGACAGAGAACACATAGTATTTGTCTTTCTGGCTTATTTTACCTAACAAAGTCTCCAGTTCTATTCATCCTGCTGCAAATTCATTCTTTTTTATGGGCCACCAATTCTTCAGTGCACATGTCTTTATTATTGTAGCTGTTTATGGACATCTAGATGTCAAATCTTTCATCTCTTTAAGATTTCTAACTCTTGAAGAGTTAAAATCTACTGTTTCTTTATTAATAAGGATCATCAGTCTGGATAATCTCTCCACTGTTGAGAGTGAAACATTAAAATAGCCTATGGTGACTGTATTGTAAACCATCTCTGCCTTCAGATCTTTTAAATTTTCTTTGTATGATTAGGTGCCCCAATTTTGGGTGCATATATATTTGCAACTGTGACATGTGCTACATTAATTGACCCCTTGATCTTTATATTCTTATTTTCTTCAGCTCATTTACAGCTTTTTGCATAAGGCCCATTTTCCTGTTCACCTTGGTTTCTACTTGCAAGGGCCTCTTTTTCCTCTCATCACTGTCAGTCTCTGTGTGTCCTCATCGGTGGGATGAGTCATTTGAAAATAGCAAACAGTTGAGCCTGTTCTTTTCCTAATGTCCATTCCACATTTTTTCTCCCTTATTTGAGAATAATTAATTTTTGTTTATAAATTGCTCAGTATAAGATATTATATTACAACAACGGGAACAAACTAATGCAGAATGTTTTAAATTTAAAAGTTTTGTCTAAAAGCTATATACTTTTCAGTTATCTATTTGTCTTCAGTGAACTTTGGCAATTTCTGCCTTTCAACAAATTTGTCCATTTTACCTAAATTGGCACATTTATTGCTATAAAGACATTTATTGAATTCAATCCCCGATAACCAAAAAAAGATGCTTGTAATATTCCCTACTTTTCTTTCAATATCTTCAGATGCCATAATAACATCACCTGTTTCATCCCTGACATTATGAATATTTCTTTTTATCTCTTTTTGTCTCCATCTCTGCCTCTGTCTTTCTGTTTATGTGTGTCTATTGGAGCTGCTAGATGTTTATCAATACTGTTGATCTCCTGAAAATATTTTCCATAGTGTAATTTTATCTTCTATGTCAACAATTCTGCTCTTGGTCTTAACTGTTGCTTGACTTCTACTTCCTTTGGGTTTAATTTATTCTTCATTGTTTTTTCCCTAAAAACGAAATCTTTTTCATTTTTGAGACAAGGTCTTTCTTTGTAGACTACGCTGGCTTTGAACTTGTAGCAATTCTCCTGCCTCTATCTCCCGAGTGCCAGGATTGTAGTCATACACCACCATCCCCAGTTTTTCTCTAGGTTCGTAAGTAAAAGTTGAAAGCATTGATTTAAGACTGTTCATCATTTGTAATACAATGTTCATGACTATAGAGTTTTCTTCAACACTCCTCTGCCCATAAACTCCAAATTTTAATATTTTACTTTGTATTTTTAACATTTCTTTTTTCAACCTGACTGGTTCCTTTTCATTTCCTCTTGAATAGTTAGCTGTTGCTTAAGAGTATGTCTGTCAGCTTCCAAACTTATGATTTTCTACAAGGGTTATATTATGGATTTTAATTTAATTCTATGTGGTCATAGAATATACTCATTATGTTTTGAAACCTTTTAATTACTTGAGATTCATCGCCTGGATAAGAAATGTTCTGTTTTAATAAATATTCTGAATGACCTTGAAAATAATGTGCACGCTGCTATTTGATGGTAGCATGAGGTATTTTGAGGGAAATTAATGGTAATATGTCTTTGTCCATAGTAAATTTGCAACTGAAATACTCAATATATTTTGTGATTATACCTCATCTAAATTAAATTAGGCCCTGAAATTATTAGCTACTTTCATCTTTGTATCTTCCAAGATTTTTTGTGTGCGGAATGTAGAAAAGATCTGAAATCCTAACAGTGTAAATTATTTTTATACAAACCTCAACAAACATACCTCAAAACCGAAAAGATCTAAAGGGCACTTAGAAAGCTTTTAAGACCGTTCTGGGTATGTCATTTTTACCTTACAACCATGAATTAAAGCCATTGTGTATAGAACTGCTGTCATTTGTCACACACAAAAAAGAAAATTATATACAATCTTAAAGTGGTTTTTTAGCTTCTTGCTGCTGTAGCAAATATCTGAAATAATTAACTTACAAAAGGAAAAGTTTCTTTGGGCTCAAGGTTTTAGAGGTCCTAGGGCAAGATTGTTTGGACAGCACATTGCTTTGGACAAGTTGCAGGCAGCACGTCATAGGAGAAGCTGTGGGAGGACAACATTGTTCATCTCATGACCAGAAAGAAAAAGACTGAAGAGGGACTGGCATCAGAGACTTCCTTAGAAGGGCACACCTGGAATGATTAAGGACCTTCCTCTAGCCCTCAGTTCTTAAAGGTCCCACCACTCCCTGTTAGTACCACTTGGGGGGCCAACCCTTAACACATAGGCTTTTGAGAGATGCTCAAGATTAAATCTGAAGCATTAAGTGAGGATCAAAGCTGTACCTGCTATGCCTTTTACATACAGGGATTGTCTCTGTGTCAAGTTAAACTTGGTTTGTCATCAGTGAGGAAAAACTGGATTCACTATGGGTTCTCTCGCATCTTTATTATGGAATAAAGTTTTCTGTGATTCTGGAAGGATCCCAGGGGTCAGCCTGCTCCCACAGAATGTAGCACATTTCCTCTCTGAGAGGAGCCAGGAAGGTGTCTGGTGACAAACACTTGGCACATTTCCCTGGAGGCCAGAAGGTACTTTTAAGTGGGAGTAAATGATCTGCCCTTAGAAAGATCAAACATCCACAGGAGTCCAGGAAGTTAGAAATGAGTTAAGGTCTGTGCTGGAAGAGGTAACAGAAAGTAGAGGAGCAATGGCTCTCAGCTGTCAAGAGAGCATCCTGCAACGAGACCCAGACTTCCACTCCAGTTTCCTTTGTTGTTGAAGTTAGATATGTAAACACACCATCTCCAAGGGTATTTCAGCTGCTCAGAACCTCATTTCATTTAATAAGGCATCAGGACTCAACCGTCTTCCAGTTCAGCTTTCCAAGGAGAATAAATTGTCTTAGCATTCATCTGGAGCATTCATTTCAGGATCAGAGCAGATCAAACAGTGGGTGGACCTCAGGACAATCCTTAGCCAAGGAGTATTATTAGAGCATGAAAGTATTTCCTGTTTCCCTGTTGTTTAACAATATCCCAGACAACCTTCCCTCACTGCTCACTGAATACCAGTATCTGGGAGTAGATGTTCTTGGAGGTCAGTGCTGGAGAAACACAGGTGCAGCGTCCTATAGGAAAATGTTTTACCTATAAACCTAAAATAAAAGCATGAAAGGCTGAGCATCAAAATATTCATGAGGAACTTTTCAGAAAAAAAAAAATTTAATTGGAGCAAAATTTTGACTTCATGAGATGCCCAGAGAAGTCCTTTCATAGTCCCATCAAAGATCTGTCAGCTCATTGAAAAGAAAGGCTTGGGCTCATATTGTTTGGACAATATCTCATGCCTATAACACCTTGAGTAACTACTCTGAAAAAACAATGCACTATGCATTAATTAGTGTTACTCACCTATAAAAATGTCTGTCAGCAAGGGCATTATCTATTTCCTGCTCCATCTCCAATTGCTGCTGATGTCGTTAGGCTCCTCTAAGCTGGAAACTTCCCAAGCTGGACATTTTTTCACAGCTCAGTTTTCACTCCTAATTGCCTATTGCCTATTTTATTCTCTAATGATTGTGCTTTAAGTGTAGTGGGAAATCATCCTTGTCAAGACTGTGATCATAACACCCACAAAGGCTCTCAACAAGAAATTTGTACCAATTGAAATCCCCATCGGGTTAAATAATTTAGCTCACCCAATTGAACAAAGATTAATGGGCATTCATCACGAAGAACTGTATTACTGCTCAGAACTAATACCAGCTTATAATCCACTTTGCTGTTAACTGAGTATTCATGTCTTGGAATATTTCAGACAGATGGAAGTAGATAGCTATAGGATGAATAAAGCAGCATCAAGTAGAAATCTCACCAAAAATCATCTTTGGAACGAGACAGAGTGTTATCTTTTGAATCTAAACTGTCTCCCTAAAGTCTCATGTGTTTGAAAGGTGATCAGATGATGAGGACTCTAGCCTCATCAGTGGACTAATTCACTGATGAGCTCATTGTTAACTAAACTGTTCAGAGGTGAGGTCTTGTCAGAACAGGCAGGTCCCTAAGAGCATGACCTGGAAGGGTATATTCTTGTCTCCAACTCCTAATCCTAATCCTCCTGTCCCCTCTCTCTGCTTCCAGCCACCAAGGGGTAAGAAATTTCCCTCTCTAAGGCCTTACACTGCACTGATTCTGCCTTGGAGCCTGCATACCATGGACTGAGCCCACTAAAAATGGAAATCCAAAATAAACCTCTCTTCCTTTAAGTGTTGGGTGTCAGGTATTTGTCCCACTGATGGGACTGTTGACTAATACACAAAATTATATTGAGGTTTCTGTGCTTCTGAAACTATCCTAATAATAAGGAAGACCTCATTTCTGCTGGATTTCTTGGAGAGTGAATAATTCTGTAGAAGAGACTCCCAAAAGTTCTAAAATTAGAAATAAAAAGAATGGGGAACAATACAAAGTACCGATTTTATGGGTATGATTCTTAACTCTATTGACACAAAATGCATTATTAGAAACCACTACCTGCTCTTATTTGTTTCACTATCTCAAATGTAAAAACATTTTACATGAACTACCATCAGTCAAAAAACTCAATATGTGCATTTATAAAAAGGTCACATAAGTGACTTGGATGGTTTGTTTTATGATTTTTTTTTAATATGAATGAAACATCAGGTGTTTGCTATCAGCTTCCCGAGGAACTATAAAAAGATAAGTGATCAGCAGAAAGAAAATTTTCTGGAGTCCAAGACAGGAATCATGAATACCTGTTTGCATTTGACAGTAATACCACCTCACTGAAAAACTACTTGTGACCACCTCATCTGAGGTCAAAAAAGCCTGAAAGAGGCTGTTGGACCATTTCACTGGGTACAGAGCCCCAACTCACCTGAGGTTTGGCTCAAGTAGCTTCCTTTGAAGGGGAGTCAGGACTCAGTATCACAGAGAGAAGTTCTCCTCAAATCTATGTACACAAAACAGGTGAAAAAGGAAGCTCTAGGTTTTTGGCTGCTGTGCCTAACACAAGGGAAAGTTTCCAGGGCCTGAGATTTTGTTAAATTATTTCTACCTTTGAGGGTTGGGGAGATAGCTCAGTGGAATAAGCACTTGCCTGGCAAGCCTAAGGGCCTGAGTTCAATCCCCAGTACAAAAAAAAAAAAAAAAAAAAATTCTACCTTCATGATTCCATTCATTCTTCTAAACCATTATATTTTAGTGTAGTATCCCATGAAACCTTAAAGTTACCTAGTCAAGCCTCTTCATTTCACATAATATGAAGCCATGGACTAGAGGGGTTAACTGATACACAGGGTATCACACAGATTGTGAGTGGCCGAGGTGGGACCAGAACCTGTGTGTCTTTCATAGTTATGGGGCTCTTCCCAGCCTACCCTGTGCTTTAAGCCACTGTACTTCCAAACTTCTGAACTTCCAAGGTCAGAATCTCTAGAGCCACCTTCCCAAAATTTGCATCCAGTCCCAGCACAATGCTAGGGGCAGAACCAGGAAGCCTGGATCTAGCATTCTTATTGTACCTTTTCTCTACTTCCAGAATCCAGCATCTGTGCCCAAGTTTCCTGGACACCACTCCCTGCTCCATCTCTACTTGTCCCTCCAGTTCAGGGACCATTATCACTGACATGACCCTCAGCTAACTGTACTTGATACAAGGGCTTTCAGACTCACACAGACTATGTCGTCATACACATGCCCTCATGTGCACACAGCTGTCACCAGTCGGTCAGGGCTGTACTGGTGAGTCTTGGACCTGCTCAGCCATTCCAGCAGGAGTGACTCAGCTGGCCCATCAGTGATGACTCTACTCAGTCTTCCTGTGCTCATATTCCACACTCAGACCCAGCCAGACAGTAGCCCAGGACGCTGACGATTCAAGACACCCATGAGGAAAGGATCTCAAGACTGCCCACCCGTGTACACAGCCTCAACATGGTAATGACAGGAAGGTGCCTCTCCACTGTCACATCCATGTGGACAAATGAGAAAGGCAGGCATCTGGGCCTCACTGTGGAGCCCAGCTCCTGGGTGCCCCTCACCAGGGCACTGCCATCTCAAATAAAACTATCTTGTAGTCTACACAACCTCCCCACAACATGATCTCTCTTCCTCTCTCATCAGAACAAAATCAGGACACACTAGTGAAGGGAAAACTCAATAAAAGCAAAAGGATACTGGGCCAAACTACTGAGATAATAGCCGTTTTTCCAAATCATGGGGCATGTTTTCCAGATCTTTTACATAAGCATCCTTTTAATCTCAGAGAGGTAACATACCAAGAGCCAGAACAACAGCACATCAGGGGAGAAAACAGCGCACTCCTTCTTTCAAAGAAGCCGCCAGCAGTACCACTGTGTAAATATTTTGCAGCCCCCTACAGTCTAGATTGCTGTTCCAACAAGCAGGGAATCTATCAAGTGGATTTCTTTTCTTCTCTGCTCTGACCAGACAAAAGATTGCTTCGGCTCACAGAGCCATCTGACATCTCTTTGCAGTTACATCAGTGATTGGGGGCTTTTCTTCTTCAGTATTGTCATCCATACCGCAAGGAGACCTATGCCTGATGTCTCTGGTGTGCCCTCCTGGGAGTCAGCTGAGGTGCCACCTCTTACATTTCGATATGCATTCTGGGCTTGTTCCTCACACAGGCCACAGCCAGACAGCAGCTAGCCAGACAGTCTAGTGAGCAGGGTAATGGAAATTCAGCTGACGACGGGAGGTTTTCCAATATCAATTTCCCTTTTCTCACCACAATTTTATAGGACTCCACAAAGATGCACTTCAGCACTTTTGCAAGTCAGAGTCTTTTCTAAGAAGAATCAAGCCTGTAAAAGCTCTAAACATTTAGGTTGTTGTTTTTAATGGTTTGATCAATGACCAAAGCCCACTATGTTCCTGTAACACTATCCCATGCCATAAGAAGAGGGTTAGAATCCCAAGGTTTGGGGAAAATCTGTTTGCCACATCAACCAGTTTTATGTAACCCTCAGTACATTGTCTCTTCTATTCTCAGATACTGACCATTTAACTTTATCCTACCATCTCGTACTAAATCAACATTTCCATAAGGCAAGTTTGAGGTCGGTTAATTGGTGACTCCACTATATGGAAGTCTGGCCTGCTTCTCTGACTCTACTCCTAGGTAGCAAGAAGTACAAAGAACTTCAGTGCCTTAACAAAGTTCAGTAAATAAAGTGACCTCCCTAAATAGAAGTGCAAGAAGCTCCGGTGAATTCCAAAAGTATCCTATAGATCTCAATCTCATCAGTTCCTTTGGGAAAGGACATCTACTATGCAGTATCTGAATTTTCTCTTACTTCTCAGACTAAATCTCAGAGCTCCCGTGGAGGCACATTGTCTTCATTGGCTTGAGCTCAGTTCTTCAAAGTGAAGCAAACAAAAGTCAACATCTAGAGTACACTTTAGAGCCAACATTCAGAATCTCCCTAACTGACATTTTCTAAGTTCTATACTAAAACAAACAAAAAAATGAATGAGAAAGACTGTTTTGATTTAGAAGTATGACTAGTCTCATACAATTTGAATTCTTTTTGGGCAAGACTGATGTGTAATTATCTTTTTATGTGAATACCTCAAAAAATTGGTTTTGTAACTGAGTGCAACCTAACACCAAGGACCTAACAAACTCCAGAGATCTTAAGAGGCCATAGAATCCCACATCTTAGCCTTTGCCCTCAAAGCTGCCCCACCAGAAGGGTGCTAACTGCCTCACATTCCATCCATCTGTTGTCCTTCGATCTCTTCAAATAAAGTCTCCCCTGAACTCGTTCAACTCTCATACCCTCTTCTGAGCCCAGCACTTTGGAACTGATCATCCTTCCCATATAAACACCAGAGCACCCTTACATTTGGCTATTGTCACATGCAGTACTTATAGATTTATACCGAGAATCTACTTTCTCTTACAGAGTTCCTCAGTCTCTGAACTATTGACAATTATTTGAGAAAAAGTGTGCCATGGAAATTTCCTTGTCTATTAAAAGATATTTAGCAGCATCCTTGACCTCTGTTAAATACCTCTGAAACATTCTCCCTCAGTAGTGGCACCCAAAACTTGTCAGATATTGCCACATGTACCTTTGCAGCAAGAATTGCTCAGTTGAGAGCTACTCTATAGATACAGTTCATGAGAGCAGTAGCAATGTTGTTTTTCCTTTTAAATTTCCACCACACTGTACAACCCTTGCTCTACAGGGACATTCAGTAAGTACTTTCTCAATCCAAGAATCAAGCAAATTACTACATGTCAAGATGATATTTATGATCAATAAATGTTAAGTGCCACTGTAATTGCCACAACATATTTGCAACTATGGTCACACCCTTGCAAAAAGTAGTAATGATCATACTAACT
The DNA here is from genome assembly GCA_004027025.1 of Myocastor coypus. NCBI lineage: Eukaryota > Metazoa > Chordata > Mammalia > Rodentia > Myocastoridae > Myocastor > Myocastor coypus. Next base: position 67,694 of record PVJA010003504.1, on the reverse strand, counting down.
TTATAATCTTGTAAGCGACCATCTTCTGTAATATACAGCATGTATTGATTCAACATGTGGTGAATGCTAGGATGAGTCACAATCTTCAATACTAGCAAAGATCTTGACTTCTGCCACAGGTTTGTTTCAGATATGTCTATCATACTTCTGGACATCGTATGGAGGTACTTCCTGGTTACTCGAGCTTGTTTCTGACTTCTACCTGCAACCCTGGCCTGGGTCTCACCCACTGATCTCTCCTCTAGGAAGCCATGTTCCTTACCTAGTATATGAGGCATTAAACTGAAAATCATTGCAGAGGGCTGGACAGATAGCTCAGCAGACTACAGTTCCTGCTGAAGCAGAGTGCAGCAGCTGGAATTCAATCTCTGGCTTGCTGTGCACTCCAGGGCACACTGATATAGTGATTGAGACTGGGAATGGTGCCTATAATAGGCACATGCCTATAACGCCAGTGCTTGGGAGGTTGAAAACAGGAGAATCACTATGAGTCAGGATCTATGTAGTGAGATCCTGTAGACCCTGTACAAAATACATTTAAAAATCATTACAGGAAAGAGCACATTGCCAAAATTCTCAAAATATCACCACTTTCCCACTTGGGAAAGTGGATCCCATCATTCTTGCCACTTTCTGGAACAGTTCTAAAAGTTCTCTTTCATGCAGTTCTGTAGTTACACTGCTATGGCTGCCCTCAAGTGCTGAATTGATTCAAAATATTTACCTCAAGGTCGTTTTGACTTTGAAAAAGACCAGAACTTTCATGGTACCAAATCTGGTGAATAAGGTGGATGAAAATGCACTGTAATGTTTACACAGTCCTGACTTTCTATTGGATCTCACTAAACAACAGCCATCCTATGCTCTTTAGCACGACTCATAAATACACTCACAAAAAAGGACTTCCAGAATTCCTTGAGAAAGTGAAAAAAAAAAAAAGAATTGTTTAGTGGTACTTCAGATGAGAGGAAATATTTTCAGAAGAATTAATGACAATGTGTCTTTGTTGTAATCACGTTTTCAAAATTATAACATTAAACATATATTTCAATCATCTATTACCTCTGTTCATTCTTGTCTCATTTGCACCTGTTGAGTTGTCCCACATCCCAGAGTGACTTGTTTTGCTAGTCTTTAAGTCCTGTAATCAGATCATTTACAAATGGTGCTTAGCAGACAAGGTCTTGCACATTAACCAGGCTAAGTGTATAGTATACTGAAGAAAGTGAGTTAAAACAAGCCAGTTCTATTATATCACTGAATTTTGAACTCTGTGGCATGTAAAATATCCAGCCCAACACTTTACTCTCCAACTGCTTTGGTATTGTATGACTATTACTTATGATATAATTCAGTAAATAAATAATTATAAGTGGTGACTTAATGTTGTGCTATAAAATTGTTATCACTATAAGAATCCAAAATAACTAAGGTGTCCTATGAGACCTAGCATTATACAAAGATGGCTTGGCTATCAATGTGGGCAATAATAGCCACATCATGACATCAGTGGCCTCATTCAAGTTGGTAGTATAACAAAGTGATCTCTATTCAAGAACTAAACTTCAGCAAAAATCTATGTAGTTGACATCCTTATCCAACATGACAAATTCCAGCCCCAATTCTCTTTCCTTCTTCCCTCTAATCATCATAGCAATATGTATCCCATAATAAGGAGCATACTCTTACCATAGTCAGAAAATCTAGTCTGTAATTGGAACTTTTACCCCTAATAGCATCTCCCAGTTTGTTGCACTTCTTCCCATTCAGTTAGTTGTTCATTCAATAGTTATTGTTCAGCACTCTGATATACCAGGAGCTTATTAAACCTGATATGGAAGGATCAATTGAAATGGTAGTTTGGGTCATAAGGCAAAGACAGATAATGTTGAAACATTAGTGCAAGTGGATAACGAATAGTGTGCATGCTCCATTCTGCATAACAAGCAGGAGTCCACTAGGAAAGGTGACAGGAAACAGAGGAAGAATAGCAAACATAGGTATCGCCAGGATCTGTTATCAGATACCCCACTGCAGGCCTGAGGTCACCCAGGAAGGTATATTTCCAAGTAGCAGGTTCAAGAAATACATGCTGTCTCCCAACTTCAAATGCCTCCTCCTAAGTTAGCAGTCTAACATATTCCAGTTCTCTTTCACTTTTCCTACTTTAAAGACAATTCTACTGTAAATAAATACAAGTTAACACTTCGAATGCCCATCTCCTGCATCTCAGATTAGTTAGTGATACCAATTCCAGAACTGCTGGAAGTCAGCTACATTGTATAGTAGTTGGCCTTAGGGTGTTCTTGCTATTAACTATTGCAAGGATGAGGCTGGGATCCCTGATACCTGCTCCAGCTTACTCAACTCTTGAGCTCAGAAACACTCATTGGGAAAGTGGATCCCAGAAAGGATGCTTCAGAGTTCCATTTAGTCACTTAGAAATGAACAATCAAAAAGCACTAATGTGTTAAATGATTTGATTTACCCTTGCATGACCCAAATTTCAAATCCAGGAGGGCTGATTCTACAAAGCACAGACTCTACTTATCATTAATAAAAGTTGCCTTACTTTTACATGTGTCCAAAGTAAACAAGTGCTTACCAAAGAGTAAGCGTTAGAGGCACTATCTCTGAGTATTGTGACTCTATGAACAGCAGAATCTAGTGAATCCATTCGGTGGAACTGTAATAAACTCAGGTCTTTAAAGAGAAGTGTTATTTAACTGGCATCAAGAAGAAAATACCAAAATGCTAAAAACAAACTGGCATTATAAATCTAGTTCTGGGTCTACTAGAAATTTATTCATTCCTCTCATTTTATATGCACAAAAGTGACCTCACACACTATCACTTGGCTGCGAGAGCCAAATAATGTGACCGCAACTGGACAACCTACACAAATGTTTCAAAAATAAGACCTCATGGCTGACTAGCGTAGTGAACAGAAGCAAAGGATCCTCTGCTCCATCTGCTGAAAATGTCCCTAAACTAAGTGAGCCCCACGGTATTGTCATCACTATTATTACAAAAATTATTTGTAGTACCAGAGATGGAACACAAGGGTTGGTGCTTCTCAGGTAATAGTATGACCACTGAGCTAATCCTCACCCTCAGAGCCTATTTCTTTCATGAATGTCCAGAACAACTGAAATGAATCAAGTCTAGCATTTTATATTCACTAAGATGCATTCAGTTGGAACAGTATCTACAATGTGTCTACTGAGAGCAAGATAATGGGGTTCCATATAACACATCAACAGAGCCAAAGACAAAAGTCACATGAACATCTCAATAGATGCAGCAAAAGCTTTTGATAAAGCCCAATACTCATTCATGATAAAAACTCTACAGAAAATCAGAACATATTATTAATTCAATCTGAAAAAAAAATCTATAACAAACCAACAGCCAAAATAATTCTAAATGGAAAAAATCTAAAAGCCTTCACTTTAAAATCATGAACTATACAATGACGGCCACTGTCACCACTACAATTAAATATAGTTCTGGAAACATTGGCCAGAGCAGATAGAGAAGAGAGAAAAATAAAAGGAGTAATGCTTACAAAGGCAGAAGTTAAATTATCATTTTTTGCTGATGATAAGATATGTTATACAGAAGACCCCAAAAACTACACCAAATAGAACTTATAGAGTGAATAACCAAATTCAGTAGCAGAGGTGGATGCAAAGTCAACACTTAAAAACCAATATAATTTCTGTACAGAGACAGCATGCACCAAGAGAAAATAGCAAAACCACAACTTTCAAAATAACTTCCAAGAAGATGAAATACTTAGGAATCAATCCAACAAAGAAAGTGAAAGCTCTACAATGAAAATTACAATATTCTGAAAAAAGAGATCAAAGTAGACCCTGTAGTAAACACATAAAAACGTGAGAATTTTCGAAAATGGAAACATATACCTTGCTCCTGGATAGGGAGAAAGAACACTGTGAAAATGACCATACTCCCAAAATTGTTATACAGATTCAATGCAACCCTGATTAAAATACTATTAGTAAAAAATAATAATAATTACAAAAAATACCATTAATACACCTAACAGATATATAGAAAACATTCCTAAAAGTGATCTGGAACCAGAAGAGACATAGAATAGCAAAGGCAACCCTGGACAACAAAGGAAAGACAGAAGGCATCATAAGCCTTGGCGTGAAATTATACTACAAAGCTACAGTGATAAAATCAGCATATATGTCATAAAAAAATAGAGCTGATGATCAACAGAATAGATTAGAAGGTTCAGACACAACTACAAACACACTCAGCCACCTTATGTTTGACAAAAAGGCCAAACACATTCACTGGGGGGGAAAAAAACATAGCTGCTTTAATAAATGGTGCTGGGATTACTGGCTTTTCTCATGCCACAGACTAAAATTAGATCCATGTCTATCATCATGCACTAAACTGCAGTCAAATAGATCAAGGATTTAAATATTAAAACAGAAATACTAAATCTAATGGAGGAAAAAGGAGATAGAATACTTGAGGACACAGGTTGGGTAGTGAGTTCATGAACAAAAATCAAACTGTATGGGATACTCTTCAAAGAATCAAAACCTGGGCTCTTATCTTTTATAGTTTCTTCAGGTATAAAGAAATCACTAACAGAGTAAAAGAAAACCCATGTTTTTCTGGGGAAAAAGATTTGATTGAATGTCCCTCAGACAAGGGACTTCTACCTAGAACAGGCCTCTAATCAAAACATGGGCATCTGAGATGGGTACTCACTTCTCGGATGAAAAGCTCAGGTCAACAGCTTCTAACATTGCTAGTTCTGCTGATAAGCCACTACTATAATGGGCTTTGGACTATACATACAGCTACTTTCTCTACAAATGGTTTTTAGACATCATGTCTGTATCTTGTACTCCAAACAACCACTATGAAGACAACAATGTGCAATATATTATTGTAACTGCCCTACTAACCTGTTTTGAAAATATATCATTTTTATTTCTTTCTCCCTAAAATTAAAGAACAATAAATAAAAAATAAATCACAAAGAAATACAAATAAATATATAAAAATATTCAACATCATTGGTCAGTTGAGAAATGCAAATTAAAACAACACGGAGATTCTATATCCCTTCATAAAGAATGGATATCATCAAGAAGTCAACCAATAATAAATGCTAGAATGGCTATGGAGAAAAGGAATCCTTCTCCATTGCTGGTGGGAGTGCATAGTGGTACCAGCACTATGGAAATCCTTGTGGAGGTTCCTCAAAATGCTAGAATCAGAGGTCTCATTCAAGCCAGCTATTCTTCTGGATATTTTTCCAGATGAACTGAAAACATCATAACACAGCAACGTATGTACAGCCATGTTTATAGCAGCACATAGCTAAATCATGGAAACAACCCAAATGTCCATCAGCTGATAAAAAAGTTGCAGTATTTTTACACAATAGAGTATGAGGCTTTTATGAGTAAATGGATGCAACTAGAGATCATACTCTTTCAAGTGGACTAAATCAGACCTGAATGTGTAAACATCATATTGTCTCCCTAGTATAAGAACCGTCAAGGATAAATAAAATCTGAAAGTTAAATAAATGCTGTGAAAGGGAGAGAAAGTGTTCAAAGGGTAAGAACAACTGGAATGAGGGAAAGGAAAATAGAAAAAATAAAAGGAAAAAGAAATATATGTGTACATACACAGGACAGCTTGAATAATTGTACTGCTGATTTTAGTTGGCATATTTTTTCTCTTCTTTCTAATTTTTTGATCAATTTTTCATGATTATAGCTGGCAAGCAGAACAATTAATTTGAAGATAATAATATGCAATGTGACAATCATTGCTGAACTCCTATTACTTTGTTTGTGAAATTCTAAATTACTGGGGTTTCTTCTTACTATTTTCCATTATCTTTTTTTTTTTTTTTTTTTTTTTTTTTTTTTTTTTTTTTTTTTTTTTTTTTTTTTTTTTTTTTTTTTTTTTTTTTGGTGGGACTGGGGTTCAAACTCACGACCTTGCACTTGCCCAGCAGGCACTTGTGCCTCGGAGCCATCTCCCCAGCTCCTCCATTATCTTTTTTTAAAAAAATTTAAAATGATAATGGGGACCAATCAAAACCTAGGCTCCAAGTATCAGGCTCAAGCAAAGCTAGTACACTTCTATTTATTATTTTATTAGCATGTAAGTCTAGATCATACTGGAAAAAATGCCTTAAAAATGTTGCTTGCCACCCCTACTCCCATGATGAAGCCCAGACATGCTTGGGAATTGCCAAAGGTCACATAATTAGTCAATGACAAAATACAACAGAATCTTGTTCCTCCGTGTTTTGAGACACTTTGCAGACACCTAAATTCCTAATCTCAAATCTTTCTAATCTTTTAAATGCTTCTCCGCAATAGCGTGTGAGTTCATGCTATGAGTTGACTGGAAAAAATTTTCTGAGGACTTGTGTTGCTGGAATTTCTTCTCAACCAACAAATCCTTGTTACTATGAGGCTACTTTATTTTCTTAAGCACAAAACCTGCAGGCAGAGATCCAAACAAAATTCTCCAGTTTTGAATCCTCTGAGCAGTTATGTAATTTATTCCAGAGCTAGATAGGAGCCTTGACTAGTATCCAGTACTGATTGATTGACAGGGACTGATGAGAAAGGAACTGAAACTACCCTCGGTCGCAGAAATACAGCATCAATGATTACCAGTGTCGATTACTGCCAGGCAAAATTGCACATGCCTAGGATACCAGCCCTTCTGAGGCTGAGGCAGGAGGAGCACTCTGAGTTCAAGACCAGCATGGACTACATAGAATTCAAGGCCACACAGAGACTTTATTTCAATAACAATGAAACGAAGTAATATCCGCTGTGGATGGAGAAGTGGGACCATGGTGTGGCTGCCTCATTTTTGGCATCCCTCTACTCTCCTAAGAACTATGTTTCAGCTTACAAACTATCATTTAATTTCTCTATGTTCCCAATTACACTATTATTTTTCAAAGTTAAGGGCCATGACTGAAAAACCTTGTAAATCACTATATATAAATATATATAGTGATTATATATAATATATATAAATATACATATATATAGTGCTAACAACTATAAATAAGTATAATAGAACTTGATTCCATTGAACTGAATCAGATAAAATAGGATCAAACTGAATTAAATGGCTTACCATGAAAAAAACATAAAAGTAAATATTCATCAGAGAATGCACACCTGCTCAGAGGCCAAAAATAGTTTCAGCTCACATTTTAAAATAAAAGCATACTCTATATTTCATTTGGGACTATTTCCCAGTCAATTAATGTAAATTAGCATGTAGTTGCCAAAATAAGGCTTTATATATAGGATATTGGAAGATAGAGTCCTGGAACAAAAGTAAATCTAAATCAAATTAAATGTATTTTGTTATTGTACGTTTTTGGCTGTTGAATTATTAGAAGTCCTGAAAAATGGAAATATAGGTCATGGGAACATTTATTCTTTGATATTCCAAAAAGAACACTTAGAAACAGAAGTAACTTGCATTTCAGAAAGGAAGCAAATCTCCAGGATTTGTAAACCTCATGACAACTGGACTTCTCTCTGAGACGGTATTTTTCACTAAACTGCCCTTCTCTAGACAGCTTTTCTCTCTTTGTTCTGCACATAGTTTCTTGTTTTCTGCAAAGTGCAGAGAACCAGAGTAGAAAGGACAATTTGAGATACAATCTGGGGCCTGCACACATTATGTTGGAATCAGGGAGAAGAGTTCCTTGCTGAGATCTTATGTACTTGAAGACCTCAGAAAGAGGTCTTCTCTGGGAGAGGAGGAAACAAAAGGGAGCTGACAAGAAATGCCAGCCAGATAGGAGAGAAAACAGGGTAGGATATCACCTGGGGGAAGGCACAGACCATCATACCTCTTCCCAGAGGAGCCGTCACACCCAGGGAAGCTTGGTGACCTCTCCATGAGCAGAATTCTATCCTACCCAGGGGAGGCTAAGCTTCAGTATCTACTTTTTTCCTTTCCCTTTTTATTTTATTTTTTTAATTTTCCAGCCTGGATTAAAACTCATAGTCACCCTATACCTCCTAAAATTCTAAGATTATGTGTCACTATACCTGGTTCACTGGCTTTTTGTTTTTAATGTATTTAGCACACGGTCTACAGGGTCTCGCTACACAGATTGGACTCATAATGATCCTCCTGTTTTCAGCCTCCCAAGCACTGAGATTACAGGCGTGCACCACCATGCCCAGTCTCAGTCATTGTCTCTGTGTGCCTCGGGGGCGGGGCCAGCACAGCATGTCAGGGAGTGAACCTCAGCCCCTGCATCTGCCTAAGCAGGCACCTTAATCTGCTGAGCTACCTGGCAGGCCCTTCATTGGCTTGTTTTTTTCTGGAAGGTGTGTGACATTTCCTTTACTCTTCTCCACTGTGGGCTTCAAGGACATAAGACCTCAGGAAGGAAATCTTTATGGATAGTGAATATGAACTTGTGTCCCCCAAGAAAACAAACATACAACTCACTTTGAATTCAGAGCCCTGCCTACTGGGCAGTAAAAAGAAACCTCATTTATGGGATTTCTATTTTGTTTAAGGCCATAGACCATTTCTCCTAGTGTTCTGAGACATCTTGTACATAAGGAGCAGTGAGGAGACAGGCAAACCCTCTTATGGTCAGTCTAGGTGGGTGTCTACCATAATCCGGGGGCATGTGAGTATCAATCCATGGTGGTCCCTGTCTATGTGTCCCTGTGTAGATGAATGGATACCAATCTTTCACCCTGCCATGTCACCTCCCAAGATGGTGTGCATAGACATGTGGGCTACTACCATGCAGCAAAAAAAGAAAGAAGGAAATCTTAGGATAGGGGACATGTTAATATTTACAAACATTATTTCTTCTGATGTACTTTCACCGGAATTTGTAAGGAATTCAAAGCCAAACCTATGCCTTGTAAGATCTACACATCTAAAACACATTAGGCCTTGCCTCGACAATAATTCTCTGTTGGCTGGGATGACTGGGGTGGGATTTAAAAATCCAGAGTAAAAATTTTAAAAAATTATTATGGTAAAAGATTTATTGCCATTCATCCTCCTCAAAATACCCCTCCTCACTTTGAAGACACTTATTCTATTGTTTGGCCACTTTCTGAAGCACTTCTGGGCGTCTTCTTTCATGAGTATCTCCAGTTGCATGGCTGTGGCTGCTTGAGTGTCCTGAGTTGACTCAAAAGTTTACCCAGGGCTGAGAAGATAGCTCAGCAGTACCGGTGCCTACCTGGCAAGCGCAAGATCCCGGTTTGATTCATAGTCATTATGGCTTCAGGGAAAAACCAGCAGTCAAGTGGTACCAGATCCATGAAAAAAAGTAAGTGAATAACTTTAGAAGCTACCCTTCTCATTGTAGAGCACTGGCAACAGCCATCACTACATATTTATGGCACCTCATCAATACATTCAGGAAAGAGGGATTCCAGCACTGCTTCAGAAAATGCCAAGAATGAGGCTATGATTGCTTTTAAAGAGCAGGGGAGTCTTTAGAGGGGAGATCACAACAATGTGCCCTTTCCTGTAGCAGCTGTTTTCTAAATTTTGTAATTCTTCATATTTTTGTCACAACTGGTTGTTACTTGAATTGGCACTAATACTTGATGCATTAAATAGGGGAGATTTGGAAAAACGCCTGTGACCGGTGGGCCACCACAATCCTTATTTGTAAAACAGCTGGGTTGCTCCCTTTGCTCACTCCACAAACACTGGCTGATGGTTCTAAGGCAGAGGAGAAGCTCCTATCTCTTCGCTTTTACTTGTGATGCAGATAGATAGTAGCACACCCCTGCCCCTCAATTCTCTTTTCTCACCATAGGGCCCCCACCAAGAAGGGAAAGGGACAGCTTTCTTCCTTGTCCTCCCATGACCTCCGCAGTCACCATGAAGCCACTTTCTGGAGCTCTACAACAGGAGCTGCAACTTGGCTGTCAGTCCAGGGCCCTGCCCTGCTCCAGCTGTTCTAAATGTTGCTGTTGCCATTTTGAAAAGTAGTGGCAGAGAAATCACTCCAACTTGGCAAAGTTCAGGAAGGGATCTAGGCCTGTTATTAATATTCCAGCCTTCCCAGACCCCCAGAAGCTGTGAGTAATATAGCTAGCCCTCCTAAAGACTCCCAAAGTTTAGCCTGATTATTTTCAGGAAAACACAATTGCTATGAAGGAAACAGTTCTGGAAACTGGCCATAACAGCATCAGCTGTCCTGGATTCCCCACACCTGCTCCAGAAGATGTCTACACTGATCACAGCAGGCTTGAATTGAAGCTAATTGAATTTGGACCAATCAGTACATTAAAATAAGAAAGCCAGAGTTAGTTTAGACTAATTGAAGAAATCACATCTGCCAGCTGCTATATAAGCAGCACTGCCCTCACATAGGTCTAGAAGGGCTCCCTCTGCTACACTCCCCAGCCTGTGCTGCTTCATGGGTCCTGTACAAATAAAGCCTCAGCTCTGTGGTCTTGTAAACCTGTTCATGACTTGTGGGTAATATTGTGGTAATTGATATATGGTGTCAACTTGAGGAAGCTTGGCTGGATGGGCTTGGCTGGTTCCCCCTGTGAAGGCCCCATCCTGCAGGATGCTGAGGACCTGCCCTAGGATGTGACTGGTTCCACTCTAGGGCCAGATGGGCCACAGAGTGACTCAGTACAAAAAAATATATAAAAAGAGTTGAGGAAGACTTGGAGCAGATCAGCCCAGCTCAGAGCAGCCCAGCCCAGCCCTGCCCTGGCTGCTTCCTGCCTGACCCAGCCCTGCCCCACTTCCTTGGAGAAGTCCTCTCCTTTGGAGGAGCTTGATCTTTGCAGCCAGGCCACTTTGGAGCAGCTCTGGAGCCACTGGAGTATGAACTGAAACCTCCACAAACTGTGAGCTAAATAAACCTTTCCTTCCTTCATTTTGAGTGCCCAGTATTTGTCCCATCAATGAGTAAAGAGTAACTAAGACAAATGTGAACTTGGAAGATCCTGTATATCTACTCATGATTCTGTCCTGAGAAGTGTAAACGAAGCCATCACTTTAAAAGAACGTCCAGACCCCAGTACACCCCCACCAAAACAGAAGAAGAAGAAGAAGAAGAAGAAGAAGAAGAAGAAGAAGAAGAAGAAGAAGAAGAAGAAGAAGAAGAAGAAGAAGAAGAAGAAGAAGAAGAAGAAGAAGAAGAAAGAGCTGTAGACACTCCAGACGATCCGCCCTAAACAGCCTCAGAGATCAGCAGCTGATGGATATCAGTGGCCACTGGTTGAGTTGCACAACCCACAGCCAGCGCTGGCTGGTGTGGACTGGTGGCCTGGAAGCTGTGCTTTGCCCATGCACAACTTCTGTCTGTGAATTGAGCAAAATCATCCTCCATTGACTGGTGACATTACGTATTGGGTTGGAAGCAGGGATCGTGGCTCACAAAGGAATGAAGACATCAGACATGAAATAAATGTCTAGCTACAAAACATGTTGAGTGCATGCAGAAGTTCAAAAGATCATAGGCTCCCATGTTCTGTGATTGTATAGTCATTTCCACTGTTCCCCATCCTGAGGTCCCCACAACCTGACAGCAGTCACTTCTTCGGAAGTTGGGTGGGGGTACAATAAAGTCACCGAAAGATCCTGGCATTCAGGATCTTGTGCCATGAAATTCCTCTTTGGTGCTCATCTAAGTCTTTCTGATCAACTGCTGCTGCTTGTCCCTGCTGAGCTGGGGACCTCCTGGCCACAGGTTGTACCAACCCCCACCCTCGCGGTTCTCAAAGACCATTCCTTATAATACTTGGCCTCTCTGCTAAGATGCACCCAGAAGGTCTGAGAAACCAACTTCATAGTGTTCTCAGCTCTTCTTGTGGTTGATTTTCTTTCAAATCTCCTCCAAAGACACAGAACAAAATTAGGTGCAATTAAAGGTTCCAAAAAAGTCTCACCAAGAATAGAATATTAGCTTTTAAGAGCCTGTGTGCTCTTTCACTTTTTAAACTTCAGGCAAGAAAAAGCATTTCTTGAAGTAATATTTACACTATTTGGATTTTATTCATGTAATCATATGTAACCTGCTGTATGTTAACATTCTTTATTCAGGATCTCAAAATAGCCCTAAAAGCAATAAAGACCCTCACATCATCAAATCTAGTGCACTGTGTGGTGAGCAGAAGGCACTCTTATCAGGCCTATGTTAAATTCTAAGTAAACCATTATCCGTTTATGAAGTTCTCCAACATTTAGTCTTTAGAAGTTTATCCAGTCAAGGCAACAAAAACAAAGGGCCAACAACAACAACAACAAATCATTGCATTCTAAAAGGAGTTTCTGAATAAAATCATCTTTTCTATCTGCATTGTAAAAATGTAATTACTCAAAATTTGAACATTTTTATTTATAGTCTCATATGATTCATTTCCTGTTTTACTTACAGCTTAAAACCAAATGTGATTAATAAGAACATGTGTCATGATCTAACACAGCTATGCCTGCACTAGAGGTGTCCTAAACGCAGTCCCTGGCCCTAGAATCACCACTAAACAGTCCTCCCCCACCCCCTGCACCCAAGACTCCTCCTCAACTCACTAGTTAATGGCTCTCCTCCTCATCCTGCCCTTTCCCATGTCACTCAATACTTTGCCTCGGATTCATTTCTCAGGTGCCAATATATCTGTGAATTTTCACATCTTTCGCTCTTTTTTTGTGTTTCCACCATATTTCTTTCTTTTCATGTTTGAAAATTCTGACCCAAACTGGCTGATACACAAAAGCTGCACAGATGGACACGCATAACTTGTGTTGCCAAGCACACTGTTGAAGGCATAGTTGGATCCAGGGACTCAAATCCTATCTCCAAGAACTATTGTTTCTTCACACATGGGCTCTGTTTTCTTTTGTGTTAGCTTTCATATCTTCCAATTAGTGGCAAGATTACCATTAAGAACATCAGATTCATATAATATGAGCCTGACTCAGGAGGAAAGAGATCTTCCTCACAATTCTGCCAGAAAAAATCCTGGGAGGGATGCCATTAGCCTACCTAGAATGGTGGACACGCTGAATCCAAGCCTACCTCTTCTCCCATGTCCCCTCTTGGAACTGGAAGATATGATAGCTCCGTTCACATCACACGAGCAGTGGGAGAGCATTATCCAAAGGGGATGAACCAAAGCAAACAGTGCCAGGTAGAGTGGGCTGGTTTGTCCTCTGAATCACAGAAGAAACCCAGCAGAGACTGAGCCCTTGCTCCTGAAGTATGCAAACTGACCCAGGCTGGTGGAGGATTCATTACAACATTTATCATACAGTCCTCATGGTAGGCAAAGGGTCTCCAGCAGGCCTCGTGCAGGGGTATTAATGCTCCCGCCTAGAGATGCTGCGCTAGATTTCCCAGAGATGACAGGGAGCTGCAACCTTGCCATGTGCTTAGCAGAGGGAGAATCACAGAATTTCAAAACAGCGCCATTGATAACTAGTATCTGCTCATTGGTGGAGGAAAAATGGTCATCCCAGGAAAGAACTTTGAGACTGGGGCCACTTTTCTGCAAAGGTCATGCAAGCCATTCTCCTGATATGTACAGGGAGACTTTGATAGCTGTAGAGCCAGCTCAGTGGGAATGGCAGCGTCTTAGAAGCTGATTTTCATCTTTCTCTTTTTTGGCTTTTCCTATCAGTAGCCTTCCTAATCTCTAAAAAGATTTTCATGCTATCACCCCTGAATTTCCTCCTCTGGCTATAAGACAAAAGAAGCCTGGAGTTGATAGAGATTTAAGATTTTCCTTGAAGTACCTAGATTTGTAAGGACCTGTGTACCACTTAGAGTGACAGCTGACAGAGCAGACAAAAACACTCAATCATCCAGGGACAACTGCGCAACTTGGTATATTCTATAAGCATTCTTCGTAGCTCCTGGCAAATACAAAAATGAACAGCTCGATTTTATTTTAAATTTAGCAATGGATTTTGATTACTTCAAGTAGGAGGAAATTAATATAAAGTAGACACTAGATTCTTAAAAAATCCTTTTTCGAATGAGCCTTTCCACATTCTTGCTTACTGTACAGCCTATAAAGTATAGCACACACAATTGTAACAGCTCAGTCCACATGTTCAGCAGTAGTTCTCACAAATACCCTTAGGAGAGCATCACTAAGGCAAAATGCTTAAAGAGTGATTCACATGTTCAGGCCTTCCTGCGTGCTGCATTTACAGTGGAAAAAGAGAGGAATAGCGTGGGCTCAGGGATTATTCCAGAAAACATTAGGCCGTCAACTTGATTTTTCTGCACAAATAGTCATATAGATTTCTTCATAAGGGCCAGCCAGATAGCTCAGCCTGCATAGGCAGCCGCAGGGACATAGGTTGTATCCCAGGTGTGCTGTGCTGGCCTCGTCCCGGGACACACTGGGACAGTGACTGAGATTGGGCATGGTGGCACATGCCTGTAATCCCATGGGAGGCTGAAAACAGGAGGATCACTTCAAGTCTGATCTATGTAATGAAATCCTATTCACCCTGTATTAAATGCATAAAAAATGCATAAAAAAGGAGCTCTTCATAATGTTTATCCTAAATACATGCATTTAATTTCCATACGTAGGTCAGAAAAATAGGAAATTATTTTATGACAGTCACAAAATGCAAGTGGTGTCCTTCAAGGAGATTGTATCACTAACATTTGATGAGACACTTGGAAGTTTTTAAAGGCACCAAGAGCTTGTGGAGGTAATGAATGGAGAGCTATTTGTCAGTCACCATAGTAGCCCCCAGGAAAGATGAACTCAAACATGAGCCTTTTACAAGCTGATGGCCACTCCTGTTGGCCCGATATCAGAACTGACTCACTAAACATTAGCAAGGATGCAATTTCTGACTGCATTAAAGTTTCCATTATTGATCAGTTGTAAAAATGTGGCCTTGGCTTTTTATGCTCAGCTGAAAAGAATTTTAATCACTGATGTAGAGATGAATCGTGAATGTAGATTTATTTTTTCCTGCATCCTAGTTGTTTTTAAGAGATCCTTTCTTACTTTTTTACTAGCTGCAACAGTGTCGTCAAGATCTGAAACTCTATTTTCACTTTCATTCAAACTGTGTTGCCTGCCAGCTTGTGATTGACATTTTAAGTTCTTGTGTGTCTCTTTGAATCTGCTTCATGGGACCTATTTCTTTCTTAATTGCTCATTCAAGGAATCTGTTTCTCTAATCTTCTCTAATTTTTTATCCATATGTTCATTAGAAGCAGTTGTGAATTCTTTCATTATAGTTATTTTTTTTTTTTTACTTCAGAGGTTATTTCAAATCTGATTTCCTCTCTATCTTTCTGTAGTTGTTTCTTCACTTCAGATGCTACTAATCCAGAAAATTCTTTTCTTACATCAAAGGTTATTTCTGATCTGATTTCCTCTATACTTTGCTGCAATTGTTTCTTTACTTCAGATGCTGTTCATTCAGAGATTTCAGCTGTGTGATTCCCAGTTTCTTCTATGTTAGTGATTCCTGCATTTGTTCTGGGTGTGCTCAGGACCTGAGATTGCATTTTGCTCCTTTTCTTTGTCATCCTCTGACCTCTCGTGTAGAGCTTTGGTGCAGTTATGCCCTTAGCACCTATCAAAGTTCTTACTCAAGAGAGATTATATGGTTAAGACAGTTACAGTTTTGTATTTACAGAACTACAGTAAGGAACACTAACAATAGGTAGTGATATTTAGCATTTGACAAAGTTTTGTATCTGACGGGTTTGTGTTTCAGACAGTAAGAGCAAACATGTCTGTGCAGTTAAGTAGATATTAAATTTGGAATTTGTATTTAATTAAGCTCCCCTAAGTTCTGTCTGATCACCTCCCCTTGATGTACCTGGGATCTTCCAGGCAGATTAGTTCACCTGGTTACCTGTTTCCCCTCTGTAGATCAAGAGAAAAAGAAAGAAGACGCTCCCCTGAATCTGGGTCTAGCGAGGTGGCTCAGCTTGCCCAGTCTGGATCTACCAAGTTTGAACTCATCCAGATGCGCCTAGCTTGGGTCCTGCTGTGTTCAGCTTCTTGCTGCTGCGGCCCATGGGAGTGAACTCCACACATGTGCCAGGGCTGGGTTGGGTCTGAGGGAGACATGGTGGATGCAATTTAAAAAATGGGCATGTGAGAATATATACTTCTCAGATAAAGAAATATAAATAGTGAATAAATATATATAAAAGTATGTTCATCATTTTTGGTCATTCAAAAATGCAAATTAAGGCAACACTGAGATTCCGTCTCACCCCAGAAAGAATGGTTAACATCAAGAGGTCAGCCAATAACAACTGCTGCAAGGGCTGTGGGAAAGAAAAGAACACTTCTCCACTGTTGGTGGGAGCGTAGACTGCTATAATCATTACGGAAATCAGTGTGGAGAGTCTTCAAAAACCTAAGATCAGAGGTCCCATTCAACCCAGCTATCCCTCTTCTGGGCATTTTTTCAAAAGAACTAAAAGCATCTTAGCACAGCAATATATGTGCAGCCATGCTTATACTAGTACAATTTACCATAGCTAAATCATGGAAACATCTAAAATGTCCATCAGCAATATGCAGTATGTCAACTGTTAAAAAAATTAATATATATATAGAAAGTGTTAATGTTTAATTGTTTCGATCAATTTTTATACCTATATCTATTAATCTAAACTTATCCGATGATGAAAATACATAATATAACCATTGTTAAATTTTTCTGGTTTCAAAATTCTGTACTACATGTATTCTTACTTGTAACTATTTTTCTATCTTTGTTTCAGCTATTTTTAGTCTTTAAAATTAAAATAGGAAAAAATAAATAAATAAATAAAATGTCCATCAGCTGAGGAATGGATAAAAGAGATGTGGTATTTTAACACGATGGAGTATCACTCAACTATAAAAAAGATAAATTTGTCACTTTTATCGGTAAATGGGTGCAACTGAGGCTATACTCAAAAGTGAAATAAATCAGACCCATATATGTAAACATCATATTATTTCCCTACTGTAAGAACCTGAAAGAGTAAATGAAATCTGAAAATTAAGTAGGTGCCATGAGAGGGGAAGAAAGTATTCAAAGGGAAGGAACAACTGGGATGAGGCAAAGAAAAACAGAAAGAAGCAAAGGAAAAAGAAATGTATGTGTATGTACACAGGGAAACTTTGATAACTGTGCTGTCCATTTTTGCTGATCTATTAAAAGGACCAGTTAATGCTTAAATTTTTTTCTCTCATCTTTTCAATTTTTTATAATTTTTGACCAATTATATCTAAGCATATTTCCAGTTATATCTAAGCGTATTATCATGCTCATATCTAGTAATCTCAACAACTAATTTGAAGACAATATGCAATATAACAACCATTGTTGAATTCCTATCATTTTGCTTAATGAAATTCTGCATCATTTCTAATAGGGTTCCTTTTTGCTGTCTTTTATATTCTCTTAAAAAATGAAAACAATGTGTAATGTGTTAATCATTGCTACCCTTCTACCATGTTATTTTGGAATTTTGCTTTATTTGTTTTCTTTTCCTTTAAAATAAAAATTTTATTCTCAATAAACTAAGAGAAAGTAGCTCTATATCTATCCTAACTCTAAAACTTTGTACTAACATTGTTTTAAAAACCTAAAATGTCTAAATCTTGTCCTCTGAATAACTTCTACACAGACAACGATATGCAATGTGTTAATTATTGTAACTGTCCTACTAACCTGTTTTGAAACTGTTTAATTGCTATTTTATCTTTTTCTCCTTAAAATGAATAAAATAATATATGTGTATACCACTTTATTAGATAAAAATTTACTGTCAAGAAATAAATATAAACTTTAAAAGTTAAAAAATAAACTTTTTGTAATTTTATTACTTTTAATAAGAGATAACAATGAGACAGTTTCAAAACACGTGAAAAAATAAATAGAATCAAGATATGTTGTGTAATGTACCTACTCTCTAAAATGAACATAAACTTTATGTACATGTACTGCAAGCATGTAATGATAAAATAAAATTTATTTAAGTTTAATTTCAAGTAAAAATAACCATGTGAAAATAAAATTTTTAAACAAGAAAAAAATATAAAACACAAGGCTTACCACATAGCTCAGCAGACTAAAGTGCTCGCTTAGGCAGGTGCAGGGACCAGAGTTGAATCCCCAGAGTGCTTTGCTGGCCCCACCCCGGGGGCATGCTGAGACAGTGATTAAGACTGGACATGGTGGTATGCACCTGTTATCCCAGCCTTTGGGAGGTTGAAAATGAGAGAATCGCTACCACTCAGATCTGTGAGACCCTGTAGACCCTGCACCAAAAATATAATAAAAATAAGCAGATAAGTAAACAAAATAAAAAATATAAAAACAAAACATGAAAGAGCAAAATCTGGTGCCATGGAAATGTCAACTAAGTTGGTAAACATCTAGACAGACTAACTAAAAGAAATAGAAGGCAAAATTTAATCATATCAGATTATATGGCTATTAAAGAATATATAGATATTTTAAAATAATAAAGAAATAATATGGAATTTTCATGCTATAAATCCCACAATTCAAATGAAATGGCAAATTTTGCACAGACAAAAAGTAAAACCAAGTATATGTAAGAAAAAGCACACAAATTTGAATAGTCTTATGTCTAGCAATGAAATTCAATATTAGTTTAAAATCTCTAGGTCCAAGTGTTTTCCCTGGGGAATTCTACCACACATTTCCCATGTAATAATGATTTTACATAAATTGTTCAAGAAATAGAAGGGGAGACAGAACAGTTGCCAACACTTACATAATTTTATGAAATATGAATTACCTTACCTCCATTATGAGTTTGTTATCTTTAGTCAGTGTAGATGTAAGAATGTTCAATGAAAGTATTAGCAAATTAAAATCAACAACATATTCAAATAGCCATAATAATATGTAATGACCAAATGAGATTCATCTTAGAAACACAAGACTGGTTTTGTACTCCATAACCCACACTTCACTACAACAATGGGCTAAATAATAAAAACTGCACTGTGAATAAATAGTGCACTCATGATACAAGTTCAAAGGAAATTAGGACTAAAAAAAAAGAGTATTCTTAACCTGATAAAAACGAACTCACGAGAAAAAGCTTATTGCTGACACCATATTGAGGGACAAAGCATTTAACACTTTACTCTAAGACCAGTAGTGGGACAAGGACGGCTGCTTTCAGCATTGCTGTTTAACATCATCCTAGAGGTCTGAACCAGTATGAAAAATAGAGAACATGCAGGATGGAAAGGAATAAATACAGATGCCTCTATTCACAGATGACAAGACTGTCCTGATAGCAGAGAAAAACAAATAATGGATCAGCAACAAATAATCTCCTAAAACTAGCAACTGAGTGTGGCTATGTTGAGGACACCAATCAACATACAAACTGAATTCCAATTCTATGCACTAGCAATTATCTACTGAAAATCAATAAAGCACCACTTGAGGCAGCAATAAAAGGAACATTAAATGTTTAAACACAGTCTAACAAAATAGACAAGAGACTTATAACTGAAAGCACTGATTATAAAAGAAAAAACTGCTGAGAGAAATTAAACCAGACCTAAGGGCCAAGGATATAGCTCAGTGACATAGCACCTGCCTGGCAATTGCATGGTCCGGAGTTCAATTCCCCAGTATCAAAAACAAAGGACCTAAATAAATTAAAAGATTATGCCATATTAATGTTGTGCGAGACCACTTTTTGGGTATGACAAATTTCAAAACCCATCTGTAGGGTCAATGCAATGCCAACCAAAATTTATAGAATTTAGCAAGCTGATTCTAAGCTGTGTGTAGAAAGACAAAAAACTTGAATCATCAGTGTAACTTTGTAGAAGTTACATTGAAAAAGTTAGGTAACTGACATACTGATTCCAAGACTTATTCCAAAGCTACTAAATCAATGAAACCAATAAAAGGACAGTGAGATATGGACATTAAAATAAATCAATAGACTTCTGGCACAGAAGAGAACTCATAAATTGATTCACATTTATCAGTTGGTTTCCAACAAAGGTAGAAAGGCAATGAAGTCTAGAAAAGCTAATCTTTTTAACAAATGGGTCCTGGAACATTTTGCACAGATGGAAAAATAATAGTTTCACCTAAATAATTCATGCCTTTAAAAAAAAGAACTATAATTCTAAAAATAAGAGCAAAATTACAAAACTCCAGAAAAAAATAGAATAAAAAATAATATATTTTCTTAAATATTTCACCAATGTCACAATTTATAAAAGAAAAAACTGATAAATTAAACTTTAACAAAATTAAGAACTTCTGCTATGTTGAAGTCTCTGTTAACTAAATTAAAAGTTACAAGCTATACACTAAGAAAAAAATGTAAACTCATCATAATCTGAAGAGAACTTGTTTCCAGACTACATTAATCACTTGCAAAGCTTAATAATAAAACATAAATACCCTAGTCAAAAGAAGTGGACATTATTTTCTCAAAGATATTTCACTAGAGATGTTATCAGAATAACAAAGAGGATCAGTATAATTGGCCACTGGGAAGATGCAAATAAATTTCCCAGTGAGATACTGGAAAACATCTCCTAGAACAGCTGACACTGCAAAACAGACATGGACAAATCCAAACTGCTGGCAAGCATGCAGAAAAGCTGAAATTCTCATACGTTACTTGTAGGAGTGTAAAAGTATGATGGCCCTTCCAAAAGTTTTGTTTTAAAAATTAAACATAAAAAACAATTGCCATATGAAATTCTATCCTTGAGTATTTACCAAGAAAAATTAAAACATATTCAGAAAAAACTCCTGTGCATCAATGTCTATGACAGCTTTGTTCATAGTGATTCAGAATTAATTTGACACCTCCCCAAGTGATCTCCACCTAGAGATGCAGAATCATCTGCAGTACATTCATAGAATAGAACGGTGTTTAGGAGTGAAGAGAAATAAAAAGTCCTCATGTTTGGAGCAATAGGTAGGAATCCCGTAATATGCTTTATCATAACGTGGAATCTAAAGTCTGTATGATTCTTTTCTCACAATATGCTGGAAATGGTGAGATACGAACAAAATACAAAGCTGTAGTTGAGGCGCTACAGGCAAGAGAAAGAGAATTATTTAGAGTGATGGAACTGTTCTTGATTTTAATTTTGATGGTAGTTATATGATTGTAACTACTTATCAGAACTTACAAAGGTGCATGCTAAGGAGAGTGAATTGCATTGTGCATACATTTTAAAAAGTAAATAGAAACAACAAAATGAACTTGCACTTGAAAGAGTTTCTGACACTTAATAAGCATTTATTATTATGAATTATTATGATGTCAAACAGAAAGCTTCATGATATCTGTTACTGGATCTGTGGGGTAAAATGTCTGCCTCTGGAGATTCCAAAACAGCAACCTTAGCCACTTGTCCCCTAACATTAGTCACAGAGAGGAGCAAAAGGGAGTGGAGGACAACAGAAGGCAGCTTTAATCAATGTAGGTTCGCTGGGTAGAGCAAATAAAGGGATTTAAGACCTATCTTTGAGAAGCTTGATGGGGCAGGAGACACACCATTTTACAAGTCACTTAAACTTTAGGTGAATTCACTCTTCACCTCCTTTGCTCTAGTTAACCATCCCCCTAGGTAACCATAAAGCCTACAGAGTAGAACAAATTGCTAACCTAAGGAGCGAATAGTTAAAACAAATTATAGGTAAGCTAAAATTTAACTGTACTAATAAAACCCCCAGGAAATGTAAACTTTGTGACATTTTTTTACATTTCCAAAGTGAGATAATGTGGACTCCATAGTTACTTGGATTTTTTTGTTTAGATTGATTGTTTTATGCATTTATGACAGGATCTATAGGATGGAGCTATAGGGGGTCACTAAGTAGATCAGACTTGTAGTGATTCTCCTGTTTTCAACCTCCCAAAGCGCTGATATTACAGATGTCCACCACCATGCCCCATCTCAATCACACCGTCTCGCCTCCCAGGGTCAGGGCCAGCACGGCACTCTGAGGTTCGAACCAGGCCATTGAGCTCTCTCAAAGCAGGTGCTTTAGTCTACTGAGCTATCAGGCCAGCCCTGTTACTTGCAAAGGTAACAGTTAATGAAACACTACAAAATTCTCCAGTGGTCCCATTCCCTGAATTCCATCTGATTATTGCCCTACCAACAATTAAAGCTGTGCTGGTGCCTATTCTTCGTCTTTTGCTAGGGTTTATCTCAATGATTTCTATGACAACAGGCTGACAGAAGCACTGTGGTTTTATGGAAAAAAGAAACAAAGTCAAGAGTTGAGAGTTTGTGAGTTATCTAGGTAGGTCATATGTGTTGGGCTGTGGTCTAATTGAACACTCCCCTCCCTCATTTTAGTGCTGGTTCAACAGGATTCTGGGAAAGCTTCCATGGTGTGAAGGGGCCATTGGCTTCCCATCCGGGAGTAGCCTCAGTTCCATTTGTATAACAGAGTGGCTGTTCCCAGGTAGGGGAGGACAGCCTTATTCCCCACTGTGGGATGCTTGCCCCCACTTGAGAGTGAGCTGTGAAGCTTGCCCTGCCTGGAACAGATTTTGTCCCTGGCCATAAATGTGTTTGTGAATCAGAACTGCTGTTCCTGGTGACTAAAGGTGACTAGAGAGAGACAGCACAGTTCTTAGGAAAATGTTAAAAGCAAAAAAATGGAGCCAGTGAAGCCAAAATGGAGTAGAGCAGAACTGGACCACCCTTCATAATCACCTCATGACTTTTTAAGAAAATGTGAATGTGGACAAAAACTTGCTTTTCAACTCAATAATTACAAACTAAGTCAGATACACCTTGATTACCGATAAAGCCTCAAATGATCTCCTGTCAGGTCAGTAAGTTTTGTGCCTTTCAGACCACCATTTGTTTCCCATTAACCAGAGCATTCCCCATGCATAAACAGCATTGTCCAACTTGGCATCAAAAACAAAAAGGAGTCGTAGTCACCAGATAAATATTTCCTATACAACAAGACAACCCAAAAACATTTTAATTGGAATTTAGAGAGTCTCAAAGCAGCTGCACTTCTCATCAAAATAGAACAATTGAGATGACAGCACACAAAACCCAATAAACAAAAAAATCCATCATTTAGGTACAATTTTCCCAAACTCATTAAAAAATCCAGCTTTCCTGTTTACACCATAGACACAGATAGGCATGAGCAGAACGTATTAATCGCTCATTCACACCTGTCACTCACTGCCCCTTCAGCATTTGTTGGTTGAACAAAGGATGAAAATAAATGTTGAGCAATAAAGAAGACTGTCATATATTCTAAAAATCAGGGTGTGCTGAGAGCCCTAGTTTGATTATATCCATTCTCCCAGCAGCTCCCCAACTGGAGCTTTGGAGCCAGGAAGAATTGTGCCCCAAGCGGAGAGTGTGCTATTATTTCTGCATTTCAGATTACTCTTATCTCAAGATATTTTCCACATCCTGTCTTCATTCCCAAATGAGCCTCAAACTTACTGCAGCAAGGAAGTTGTCTTATTAAAAAAAGTTCAACATAATCCTTCCAATTCACCCATCAGATTCCCCAATTCGTTCATCCTGAAGCAAGCTTATACATTTCCTAACCTTCCCAGGAGGTAGCAATGCCTTGGAAAGTGACAAGAATGAATGTATTTCGAGCAGAGTCTGTTAGAGTAGAGCTGCTTGCTTCACAGTGGCTAAGAAGGAGAGTAAGCCCCTGAGAGAGAGGGCAGAGGAGGGAAGGAGAAGGGAGAGTGGAGAGAAAAAGGGGACAGGAGGGAAGAGGAGGACAGAAGGTGCAGAGGTGGAAGGAAGGGGAAAGAGAGGGAGACGGGAGGAGAGTGGGAGAGGAAGACCCAGGCTTCCCCCAGGCTCACCTTGAATGATGTTATCGTTGCTCCAAAACTGGGCTTCTTTCTGTGACTTTTCTAGATCCTTCTAGCCATTCTTTCCTATGGCCTTTCAAAAAAGTGATGCAGTACTCACTTCACCAACATAAATGGTCCCTTTTTGAAGTCTTTTTGACTTCTCACTTGACTGTCACATCGGTGTACTACAGAGTTGATACACCCGTACCATAGTACCTTACACAAAATTAGCAAATACCTCAGTGATGCCTCAGTTGTTGGACTCAATTTATTCCACACTTGTATTTTAACACAAAATGTTCAAAAACTGAACGTGGTCTTCCCATAAGAAATAATAGAAAAATCAAATAATCAGACCTGAGGCCCAAAAGATATCCTTATAAATATGTATTTCCAAGACTTAACAAATTCTCAATGCATTTTCTTTTTTTATTTTAATTTTTTTCTTGTTTCAGAACTTTCGTTTGTTTATTTATTTTTATGGCCAGCTCAGCCAGCCCTGAGGGCAGGGCTGGCACAGCATGTGGTGCCGGGGATCAAACCGTGGTCCCTGCAGCTGCCCAAGCTTTCCTAAGCAGGCGCTTTAGACCACTGAGCCATTCTGTCAATGCATTTTCTTTAACTCTATCATCATCCTGTTTTCCTCTCAGCTTTAATGTCAGTATCACAAACTTCCCTTGGAGCCATTGTTACAGTTTTTATGCAAATAGAGAGCAAAATGTAAAAGCACAATGTTGAATGTCTGAATGCACTAAGGCGCTGACTGCATGGGTGCTGCGTTTAGATTGCAGAGCTGTCCCTTTGGGTCTGGGGCACAGCGCAGTGCCTGGCTCACTGTCAGCCCAGAGAGCTTTCTAAGTTGGATTTTCAGTTCAGCCACCGAACAAAGTTGCAAAGGCTGAGCAGATTTTTTTTTTTTTTAACATTGCTGTTAAGTAGTGGGAAGTTTGAGCTTGGAGCGATTTGACAACTGAGGAATCACAGTAATGGGCACTGGCCCAGTTGTGGAAGTCTGTCCAAGGCTGTTTTCTGTTTAGATAGTTCCATCATCTTTGTAGAACTCTAACAGAAGTCTCAAAAGCAAGGGTAGTGTCTTAGTTCCCTTTTACTCGTTGTTGGGACAAATACCTAACACTCAGAATGAAGGAAGGAAAGGTTTATTTGCTCACAGTTACTGGAGAGGTTGCAGTCCATATTCGGCTGACTCAAGGCTGAGTGGAACAGGGCAGAGAGCAACCAGTTCATATCAGAACAGCAAGGATCGCAACAGAGGCAACCGACCAACCAGGGCAGTAGAGGGCAGCAGTGAGCATCTGTCTCTATTTCTCTTTATATTACATTGAGGTTCTCTGCCTCAGCCTATCCACCTTAGGTCACACCCATAATCTCAGAAGTACTCAAACCCATAATCCCATCACTACTAAAACACATAATTCCAGTGGATCATGAGTCAAGTCTCAAACTCTAGAATTCCCTGCCCCATGATTGCATGAGGCCTTGGGGGAACAACTAGACACAACCCATAACACTATTTCTGCTCCTCCATACAGCAGCCTTCTCAGAAAGGAAGCGGCAGTGGACATGTTCCTTGTGGGCACTTTTTAAATGAGCTTCCTAAAGACTGTTGTTCACTGATGCATCGGGTAAGGGTTAGGATTATGGTTAGAATTAAGGTTACTGTTGGGGGTTTTGCTTTCAGTCTTTGGGGTAGGGTTAAGGTTTATACTTACAGTTTGATGGCTAAGGTTAGTATTAGGGTTATGGTTAAGGTTTTCATTTCTGGTTTTAGGGTTAGAGTTAAAACTAGGGCTTAGGAATTTTCCTTTTTCAGATTACAGTTAGTGTTAGATTTCTTCTTTTTTTTTCTTATTTATTTATTTTTTTATTTATTTATTTATTTTAGATTTAGGGATACAGTTAGGATTTGGGTGTTTGAAGGGATGTTTTGGAATTTTTAGGTTCACATTTCAAGTAAATTCCCATTTCAGTTTTTATTCAATTGAAATCAACTGCTGTCATGGAGAAACAGTGGCTCCTTGGAAATACATAGGCTCTATATTCTACTATAGCATATATTGACTTCCAACACTCAGCAGCTTCAGTGGCATAGTATTTAGGTAGACAGTTGTCTTAGTTTCTTTTCTCTCACTGCTGAGACAAAATACTTGATGCCCAAGTTAAGCAAGGAAAGATTTATTTACCTCACAGTTGAAGAGGCTTCAGTCTCTATCTGCTGGCTCCAAGGCAGGGTGGCCCAGCAGAGGGGTGACACTCCATGGCAGCAGGAAGCAGCAAAAGCAAAAAAAGGGGGCAAAAAGGAAGAGCAAGCCTCTCTCCCTCGCCCCCTTATATTGTATTTAGGCTACCTGTTCTAGGGAGGGCACAGCACTTACACTGTCAGTCCTGGCACTAGACAATGAATAAACCACAAGCTCTAGACTCAGCTGCCTCTACGAAGCCCACCTTCCATGACTACATGCAACGTTGGGGGACAGCTAGACACAAACCGTAACAGTAGTGTAGGTCAATAGGTAACAGATTCAAATCTAAGATTAAGATGTTAGTATTTCGCTAGGGTTAGAGCTAAGAACAGCACCCAGAGGTTAATACAACTCAGTACAGCAAGTGATACTAAGCTCCACGTCCAGGAGAGAGCATGGCTTTATCATTGCTTTTTGAAATTAAGCCTGAATTCCTCCCTGGACACCCCTTTGTCTTGATCAGCCTTTATGTTTCTGCCCATGCCAACTAGGGTGTGAGGTCTTTCTAGATAGTGTTTAAAGGACTTCTTTGCTGTCTTTGGTACCCACTTACCCATGAGATAATCATCCCTCCCACTTTCGTCTCTTCGCAGTCACTTTCTGCTATCTGCCGTACTGATTGCGTGTATTCTCTGTGCTCTCGCTGGGGTCCAGCCTGAGCATGGGCAAGGACTTCACATTTAAATCTCTCCATGTCTGCAGATATCTCAAATATATTTGGTGCATACTTTGGACTCAGTTAACATTTGCTTAATGATGAGAAGAATGAGTTCATTTCCCAAGGCTCCAGAGCCTCCTGAAAGACAGGCATCCTGTTCCCTGAAAAGGGGAGGATACCGCAGATGGGGTGTGTCAGGAGTGTGCATGGGCCCAGGTTCAGACCCATGTACTCACTGCAGTCATCCCTCCACTCCATAGTAACCTCCAAAGCATCTGTCTGCCCCAACTCCAACTTTGCATAGTCTCCTTATGTATAGGCTTTGCAAGAAAAGCCAGAGGAAAGAGTTGCCTTTGGGCACCACCTGTGTCACCTTGAAACACTAAGTCAGGCATGAGAAGACCTTACTATCATTATGAGTCACAGAGGGGTGGGAAGCACAAAAGAAAGATTCAAATGGACATGTGGGTCAATACTTTAGTCTTTTTTTTTTTTTTTTTTTTTTTTTTTTTTTTTTTTTTTTTTTTTTTTTTTTTTTTTTTTTTTTAATTTTTTTTATTTATTATTTTTTTTCCTGTTTCAGAAACTTTGTTTATCACTCATTTTCATGGCCGGCTCAGCCCACCCTGAGGGCAGGGCTGGCGCGGCATGTGGTGCCGGGGATCGAACCGCGGTTCCTAAAGCCGCCCAAGCTTTCCAAAGCAGGCACTTTAGACCACTGAGCCATCCCGCCGGGCCCCAATACTTTAGTCTTGCCAAAGGTCAAAACAAGTGGCTGACAAGTGTCTTCTGGATTAGCCACCAACAAGGACTAGAAACTTCGGAGAGGAGAGGAAGGGTGGTTTTCCCTGAGACCTGGAGCAACAGAATGAGAATGTTTTGTGACACAGAGGAAGATGAGGTAATTTTAGGAAAAGTATTCTAGGAGACACTCCTGGATGATATGAAGTAAAGAAAAAGTGCATTGTGACTACTGGGAGAGCATCTGTAAAGCAGGAGACACCAAAGCTACAGAGAGAAGCACACTGGAGTCTGTTAGCGGACCAAGCTTGCCTGGGCCAAAGGGCATGGCTCTGGGTGGCATAGATGCAGGTATATTGAGAGGCTCTCCCATCTGGTAGCTATCTTTCCGTGCAATAAATCACCTAAAATCAAAATAATAAGTAAAGCTACTAATGAAAGTGCCAGAGAACAGACTTTGAGAACCTTAAGGACAGTTTGCAAAACTGAAAAGAGTTAGAACCTGCAGAAGGTCTGGCTCATTCTGCTTCGCTGATCATACCAGGTCAGAGATGGTCCCTTCAGATCCTGTCTCAGTTATGCATATACCCAACTGAATAGCTGTCAAGTGACAGGTGTTTTATGAGGGTTGACTGTGTCTAAGTCTGTGCCCACATTAGGGGGCTCAAGAGCAGGGTTGTAGATGGGAGTCAGTGTTGGGGTGGGAGAGCAGATTATGTAGGCCCTTGCAAGCTTTGAGAAAGATTTGGGATTTATGTTGAGGAAGCCAGGCACCTCAGTGCTGTTATGAATGCTTAACTCCAGTTAGCACCTAGCCCCCCTCTTCCCCAGCTGTGAGCACTTAGGGCCAGTTCTTAGCCAGAGCTTTCAAGAATTTTCTGTTTCTGGCTAATCTATTGCAATCTTTTTGGTAATTATGTCCTAACATTTGTTACTTAATTTTATAGTTGACCTGGTGATAGGACATTGTAGAAGAATTTGTGGATTTGATAATCTGATTTCTATTCAAAAAGAATAATTTTCCTTGGGAGCATTTCTGACAATAAAAGAAATACATTTTTTTTCTTTGAAAAACAGAAGAAAATGGAATCTAAAGGGTACAATAGGTGCTGGTGAAAGGGAATGAATTTATTTAAAAGGAAAAAGTTACTGAATTGAGGACAGGAGAGAGAGTGGGGAAAAGAGATATATCTATGTGTATAAGCAGGATGCTTTCGACAACTGTTCTGTGTTTTCTGCTTGTTTACGGAAAGGAGTAGTTAATGCTTTAATTTGTTTCATCTTTTTTCAGTTGTTTGTACTCTTTCTCTTAATTTCTTGTATATTTCTTTTCTTCTTTCTTCTTCCAATTTTACATGCATATATCTGGTAATGTGAATAACTTGTTGAAAGACAACACTTTGAATTACAACAAATACTGTAAAATTCAATCTCACTTTGTTAAGTGAAAATCGGTATCACTTGTATTTTTTGTTTTAATTCTAATTTGTACTCTCTTTAAAAAAAAATAAAGAAAAATGTAGGTTCAGTGGAGTTACTCTAGCCCATAGTTTTCTCATGAATGTGGTAATGCTTATCAAACTTTTCACTAGAGAAGGAAAGCTACTCTAATAGGATAGAAACAGAAGATTTTACTGAAGAAGCATGAACTTTTCAATGTATCGAAAGTTGTGACACTTAAAATGATCTAACACCTAGTGAGATGGCTTGTTTTCTTATAAATTCATTTGTCATTTGTCTGTGTATTTGTCCTGGAGATGCCAGTCCTCACCTTCTGCTCAGCAGGCACTTCTTAGCAGCCAGTCTACATACCACATGACACTTCTGCATGGGAGAAGCTTATCCGACCAGGGTGGAGACACATGACCCAGGATGCCCTATTAGAACCTGCCAGATATCTGGCTCTGAGAGAATTGAGCAGTTGGTTGAGAGAAACTGAGTCCCAGGTCTTACAGACAGAACAGCTGCATACAGTAAAGCAGGTGATCATTTGGGCCATGTGTGCCCACTAAAATACCATATTAGGGTGCAGAATCATTTAATACATACACAGAATGGAAGAAGGAACTCTACATGAAATCTCCTGTCCTGAGACAGGATAGGCTCTATCCCTACACATGAGTCCTTTACTAATTTATCCTCCCTGCCAGGTGAACTATGGGATTTTATATATTGTTTTCTGAACCAGTCTTAATTTACGAATGCATGATCTAGGGTAGGGCACAGCATAGGGATAGGTAAGGTCTAGCATTTGTAGGAATGCTTGGGAAGATATTTTTCTTTCTAAACTCACTTTTTAACTGTACTTCAAGACAATTTGAAGCCATCCACAATACATAAGAAGTTACAGATGTGTGGATTGAATCTAACAGTGAACTTGTTCTGTAATTACACATAATGACTATGAACCACTCTCTCTGCTGAGAAAGGCAAACCTCTCCTGACCTAATTTCTCCTCACATTCTCCAATCTCCTACTCTCCCAAACTGACCTAGATATGTGGCTTGAATAGTTCAAAGGCAAAAAACAGGTCAAAACTCATAACGGCTGGAAATTATGCTTTGACCAATGGTTACATTAAATATGCATGAAACTGCCTAGAGAAAGACATCCCCTGTGACAACAGCACAAGCCAGGACACACCAAACAAGAAGCTTGGGGCCCAGGGTCCAACAGTGGCTTGCCGAGTTCATGTATCAGACACAAAAAGAAGATATTCAGAAAACAAATATAATTCAAGTAAGAGACAAAAATAACAAATTCCAATTAAATAGTATATGTTAGTGTTTTATTGGGCCTTTTAGTTTAATCCTTTTTTAAATCTCAAGAAACTTCAAGTATATGGCTATGCAAACTTATTCTTAAAGAAACAGATAGAAAATATTTTAGGCTTTGCAAACCACATATGGTCCCTTGCTCCTATTATGGATTTTGGTTTGTCTTATTCATGAAATTTATAAAACTTTGAATATGTAGGAGCCATCCTGGGCTCATGGGCCATATAGGTCTTAGCTGCAATGTCAGACATTCCCAGCAGTATTGAAAGTTTCTCAAAGATTGGGCATCTTACCATTTCCCAATGAAATGGCAAGGCTCATTCGACTGCTAGACCCTTTAAAAATTCTTTATCACAAAAGAATTTTATTTGCCTTTCATGCAATTCTCAGGATTAGCTACTTCTGGCCTTGAGGGCTGGCAGGTTCTCTCCCTCCTCCTAAGCATTTCAAGGAGGCAAAATTTTCTCTCTCCAGATGACCTTCCCATCAAGATTATCTTAAGCTGACATGAAATTGTTTTCACACTGCCTGCAAATGAGACAACTAGAATGTGCAGTGCTATAAGGACTGCGGAGATAGCTCAGTAGAATAAGTGCTTGCTTGGCAAGCACAAGGTCCTGAGTTAAATCCCTGGTACCACAAAAAAAAAAAAAAAAAAAAAAAAAAAAAAAAAAAAAAAAAAAAAAAAAAAAAAAAAAAAAAAAAAAAAAAAAAAAAAAAAAAAAAAAAAAAAAAAAAAAAAAAAAAAAAAAAAAAAAAAAAAAAAAAAGGATAGCAGAATGTGCAGTGCTAGAAATGCAGGGTTGCCACTATTGACTCACTTTACCTAATTTCAAAGGAATCCTGATAACAATACTACCTGTGATCATTGCTTTTAGCTGGCAATCTGACTGGACTAGACATCACCTAAAAGCTGACAAAGCCCTATTTCTGGGTGTTATCTGTGAGGGTTCCTTCTGGAGGAGGTTGGTGGGTGAGTTGATGAACTGAGTGGAGAAGATCGACCCTCAAGGGGTGGGCACCACCCAACCAACTGGGAACCAAGATGGAAGGAAAATGAGGAGAGCATGCTGCTAGCATCCCAGGGATTCAGCTTTCAGAAGCCCTGTCTTAAAGCACACTTTTTCTCCTAAGATCCTGCGCACCAATTCCCTAAAAACTCCCCTCTATCTACCTGTGTATCTATCTATCTGTCTATCTATCTATCTATCTATCTATCTATCTATCTATCTATCTATCATCTATCTGTCCTCTATCATTCATCACCTATTTTCTGTCATCTATCATCTATATCTTTCTTCTATACCTATTGTCTGCATCTTGCTATCTATCTACTTATTTGTCTATCATCTATCTGGTCATCTGTCCTCATTGGTTAGGTTTCTCTGGAGTGTCTAAAAGCACTACCTATGTTTAAGTTCTCTTGGTGTTTGTTCAGTTGGTTGCTTGATTTTGTTTGTTTATTTAGCAGCTCTGTCACCTGAAGGTTGCGGTATTCCCCCTAATATCCAAATGTTTATTTTTAATAGAAGTTCAGATTTCTGTAATTGTATGCAAGAGTTTCAGGGAGGGCTCAAGAATCTTTGTATGAGTGAGTGCCGTCTCGGCCTTTCTGTTTCTGTGAAATGAGCACAAGAGTCCTTTGAGGGACGGTAGTCATGCCCCTTGGCAGGTGAAAAGTGTGAATTGCACTGGAGAAGTTAGCTAAAAATTCTTATGTTGAGCTCTAATATCCACTTCTTCCAAAGGAGAACACATAAAACAGACCAAGCCCCTCCTCTTGATATTCAAATGAATCATTTATCTGGAGAAACATTTTTCGGGAACCAGCAATCCACAATGATTTCCACCATCAAGTCCTCATCCTGGGGTTTCAGTACCAGGCAAGTGGGTGCTGAGAGCGGACAGACATTTGGAGGCAGTGATTGACAGGGACTAAAGTAACCGAGCTTTATGTTTATTAGACAAATTCCATTGCTTTGAGGATATTATCTTTGACTTGGCCTGTGAAGCAATTCAAATGTTCGTCTAAGCTCTCATCTTCTTTAATAATCACCCTTCATATATAACAGCCCCCCAAACCATTTAAAGATTCTTACTCATTTGACAAAGTAAACTGTGATTAAATACATGATCTATCTTTCTAAAGAATTCTAATATTTTTCCAAGCTGTCAAAAATGTTTGCATTTAATGGATGCAACTAGAGAACATACTCTTAAGTGGAATAAATCAGACCCACATGTACAAATTGTATTGTCTCCTCAGTATGAGAACCTGAAAGAGAAAATGTAATCTGAATAATAGATACTGGGGAAAGGGAATGAACTTATTCAAATGGAAAGAGTTACTGAGTTGAGGAGGACAGGAGAGGGAGCAGGGGAAAGAGATACATCTGTGTATGTAAGCAGGATGCTTTGGACAAATGTAGTGTGCATTTCTGGGGGTCTATGGAAAGGAGCAGATAATGTTTTATTTTGTCTCCTTTCAATCTTGAGGAATTTTTCTCCTCTTGGTTTCTTATACACTTCTTCCTTTTTTCTTTCTTCCAAATTTACATGCATACATCTGGTAATATGAGTAACTGGTTGGAAGACAACACTATGTATTACAACAAATGCTGTGAAATTCATATTACTTTGTTAAGGAAAATTCTCTATCACTTGTATGTTTTTCTGTCTTAATAATAATTTTCTGCTCTCTTTAAAAAATAAAAATAGGCAGGAGAGATAGCTCAGTGGAATAAGTGCTTGCCTGGTAAGTGCAAGGCCCTGAGTTTGATCCCTGGTGCCAGAGAGAGAGAGAGAGAGAGAGAGAGAGACTGAATGCTTGCATTTTCTTTGTTGTTTACTGTAGAAAGGGGGTGTTGGCATTTGATGGCACCAAATATCACACAGCCCCATCACAAAAGCCTTGCAAACTTATTTCTTTCTTGTAAATTTTACCTTAAGACCTACCAGACATGAGATTTTTACCTTAACACAGGGTAGGCACTGAAAATAATCAACTCCAGGTGTCAGGACTCGGCTCTGTTGCCCAGTGCTTACACCGGGTGCAGTCAGAGGCCCCAGCCCTGTGCCTGCCTCCAGCCCATCTCCATCACTGCTTGTCCAGTAAGCACTGGTGCAGGGGCACAAACCCTTCATCCCACAGGCTGGGGGAGTTGGGTGAGCCACACACAGGGTAAAGGCAGCATGCTTCAAAAACAATGCCCTAAGTGCCACAGGCAAGACAGAGAAGATATTTCCATGAGGAAATGTGGATAGGAAGGAAGGGGAAAAGTATAAAGCAAAGCTTTGGAAATCAGTTGGGACCTAAAATCTTAATTCATCTGGAAACAGAAAGAGACAGGTCTTGAAAGTGATAATGGAGACATTTTCCCATAGGAATGGAAAGATAGTATCCAAAGAGAAAAGTATTTGTTTTACAGAAATGAAGAGCAGTTATTTGCAGACAATTTCTCAGCCCCTCCCCCCACCATTGGCAGAGGCTAGCTGCACTCACTACAAGAGCTCACTCCCTTACACTGGTGCTACATTCTAGAGAAGACTTACGCCCAGACACATCTAAAAGAAGCAGGTACCTTTATCCAAAAAATCCAGCACACGTTACCTTGTGAACAAGTACAAATTTAGCATTTTTAATCAATGTTCTTGACAAGTGTGGCTATGTATAGCAGACAAGTGTGGCTATGTATATGCCTATATACATATATCTATATATCAAAATTGAGAATTTACAAAAAAAAAGATTTTATGCATTTAGTCTACCATTGCATGAGTCCATAGAAAAAAATCTCTAGTAAGGTATATTTCCTTAGGTGGCATTTTTAATTCAGTTCTGCATACAAAAAAAAATATATATATATGAAGCTTAAATTCAGCAGGTTTTGGAGGAATCAAAAATGAGAAAAATAGGAAGCATTCTATGAAGCCAGCACAGCACGCTTATGCTGTTCCCTGTAGATTCTCAAGCATCTGGATTTTGTGCCTTAATTGTCTGGAAATCATATAGGATCGGTTGCTGGTTTCTGATGCCCTTGGCATGTGCTGATGCAAAGAATGTGAAAAATTGAAGTTTCAACAAAACTGAATTCCACTCTGTTTATGTTCCAGGCCAAAATGAGGCTGATTCCAGATGGAAGATGGCCGCAGTGCTCAGGATCTACCATGTGGCCTTCCTGGCACTCAGGTGCAGTGGGGCGCAGAACACATTCTTCTCCTGTGCACAGCCCCTAGTGCGAGTTAGTGGATGAGGCTGAGCATGCAGACTTGCTGTGCAGCGGTTGGTTCTGAGGTCACCACTTTCCTGGGATGGAGACCCCACACTCATACCAGCCCACATAGTAGTAGGGGGTGCCAAAACCAATGTGACCGAAGCTGACGGGCTCTTGGCGATACTGTCGGTAGTAACCTGTAAGGGCGATGGGAAAGGTAGGGGAAGAATATGCATCGAAGTCACCCCACCACGAGGAAGACTTCTCCGCCTTAAAAACTTCCTTTTAGACAGAAACTTTGTTCTTACAAAGTGTAACTTCTGAATAAACAGACATATTTGTGAAATTCACCCAAGCATGATTTGTGGGGAGAATTTAGTCCCTCTCTTTCTCTCTCTCAGAAAGGCAATTTCACCCCATCACTTGAAGTACTCACTGGGAACAGGTCCTGATCTGGGAAACAGCACCAAACAAGATTAGCACCTGACCCTCACTGAGTTTAGGTCCTGCAATTTGTCAAATCTTAAAACTTCATGATTCAATGCATAGAATTTGGGGCAGACTCAAAATATCCAGGAAATCTCTCAAAGGAATGAATCCTGTAGCATTTCTGATCACTTCTCTTCTGAAGTAGAAGGGAATGTTTATACTTCCTCAAAATTTTTTGAGGGGTGTATCAATTGCTCTCACTCTTGCTCTTGTGTACTTTTGCCATATAAATGGTTAACTGCTACTCCAATAGTCAGTATACTGCTTAATCAATAAGGTGGGGTTTTTTATTGTTTGGGCTTTTTTTTTTTTTTTTTTTTTTTTTTTTTTTTTTTTTTTTTTTTTTTTTTTTTTTTTTTT
>PVJA010003504.1:0-32216 GCA_004027025.1 Myocastor coypus | reverse complement strand
TATCTGGGATTACAGGCATGCACCACCATGCCCAGACTCCATCACTGGCTCAGGGCGCCCCAGCAGCGGGGTGGGCACAGCATGTGGTACCAGGAGTTGAACTCCAGTCCCTGAGCTTGCCTAAGCAGGTGCTTAGTCCACTGAGCTATCTCACTGGCCTTCAATAAGGTATTTTTACATAAGGCAAAATTTTACATTAGCAGAGTGAGGAAAACACATTACCCTCTGCAATGTGGATGAATCTCATTCAATCAGTAGAAAGTGTTAAAAGGAAATCACTTAATACCCTTAACCCTACAAAGCAGAGGGAATTCTAACTCCAGGCAACTTTCAGACTTGAACTATGACTTCAGCTTTACTCTTGGCCTCCAGCTTGCTTACTTACTCTGCAGATTTTCAATGCTGCCATCCTCTATGTGAGCCAACTCCTTAAAGTAATTCTGAATAGATAAGTCCTATGGCTCTGTTTCATTGTGTCAGAGAACCCTGCTACACTCCTTTTACTGTTTTATGTATTTCAATTCTTTCAAATGAGTAATTTATACAATATTTTTCCAGACAGATCAACACATCTCATATCCTGAAAATGCCAGATTAATAAGAGAAAAGAAAAGCACTGATTTCATTCCAATATTCTGTGTGTTTGTTTAGTGGATTGAAAGAGTTAGCAATATGTTGCCAGTTGCTAACCCTACAGATCAGTGTACTTGCCTAACATTAGAACCTCATCCTGACATACGGTACGTTGTCTCCGAAGCCTATGCTGGCAGATAGGTTTGCATGGTCCACGTTTCCTTCTCTATCCTAGCACTCGTGTCAGCTTCCCCAAGAAGGCCTTCCATTGTACACATCAAGCCAGTCTTTATGACTCGGTCTAGACTCTGCCTCTGCTGAAGATCCTTAACAGCTTCAAATAGCTGCCTCCTTCCTTGGCAATATGCACAGTTATCTGACAATAGGATGATCATAAGAAATATCTTTTAATTCTATGTTAATGTTCTCACTCTTTGTTATTTTTTACATATTTGTTTCATCTTGGCACTTCACAAAGCATGTGCCTGTTAACTCCTCAAAATCACCCAAATCTACGATGTGATAGGAATATTTTGATTCCTTGATTTATTATATTTTATCATCCAAAGTATTCCCGACATCTGTATTCAAATCATAAATCACAGGCACAGCTACAGTGAATTTTCTCTTTACATATTCCTCTGCCATGCCCCTCCTGCAGGGCAACATAGCAAGCATTGGTCATGTTACCTTGAATCTTGGGGAGGCCTTCTATGTAAGACTGAGGCCCTGTTCTTCCATCAAGATGCGAATCCACAAATTGGCAGTGGTCTTCACCTCTGCCCCAGCTATCTCCAATGCTGTAGAATGTATCTGCATAAAAGAATATGATCGGTGACTGACAAGTCAAAGAATGTTGCCGCTAACTTAGGAGTTGAACAAGTTTGAAGAATTTGAATCAGGCACTTAAACCATTGTTTTCCATTTCTTCCATGTCTGAAAATGATGGTAATGGCAACAAGTTCTTTCAGCATTATTATATGAACTCAGCAAGACCATGTATACCAAATACTTAAGTTTCAGCCTATAAGTGATTGTGTTTTTTAATGCCTGTTTTTTAAAAAACAAAATGAAGAAAACTTTTATAGAAAATAAATTGTGAAATAATTGTGAAGTAGAGGCAAGTCTGCATAACTGGAAGGGTCTGTTTTCACCCATACTGAGGAAGGTGGGAGTCTAACACGTGCTGTTGTCCATGGTCCTGAAACACAGTAGCATTCTAGGGCAAAGCTGTGTCTCTGGTGTGAGATAGCAGAGATGGTTGGGCAACCTCTCCTAGCAGTTCTGAAGAATGGAAGGAAAAGGGTGAAAAAGAATGAACTGAGAGACAAAAATACAGTGATTCTGAAGTGAGGTAGAAACATGGAAATTTCCAGAATGCGAAAGGGGGAATAAGGTGGAAGAATTTTAGTTTCACAGTTTTTCTTTGTTTCCTTTGCTTTGCCTCTTTTTTTCTTTTCTTTTTTATGAGACGAGATGTTGCTTTTCTCCTTCATCAACATCAAACTCCAGTCTCTCCATCTCCTACACTGCGAAGGTACTTCCTGGGATTATTCTTCTTTATGGCAGTCTGGTGTACAAATACGTCTTCCTTGGTGTCATTCCTGTCGATGAAGTCATATCCATTTCTTACACTGAACTCACTACGTTCCCAAAACCTTCATTGCGATGATCTTCTTGTCCGCGCTGACCGCTGCCGCTGCTCCCTGCGCTGCTGCCCGTGGTTCCGGGCTTGGCATCTGCAGCGATGAGGGCGGGGGCGGCGGGGGGTCAGCGGGAGGCGGGGGGCGGGAGGGCGGCGGGTGGCTGCTGGGTCTCGGCCTCGCTGCTCATGGTTGGGGCGATGGTGACTGAGGCCGGCTGAGGCAGCTGCGGCTCTTCCCGGGGTGTGATGGTAACTAGGCCAGCGGCGTCCGGACGTTGGACTGCTCAGGGCTCTCTGGGGTCCGCCCTCCGCTCCCGCTACTGATCGAACTCTCAGTTGTAGAATTTTAAAGACACAGTTTTTAGTTCTTACGTAAAAACTCAAGACTTCAAAGTAAAGCCTATGAAGCTGGTTATTTAAGCAAGAGGAAGCTATAACAGGTCCAAGCTTCCAGAACATTCTAATGTACCTGCTCTGTTAAGTTCACACCTATAAAATCAAAATTTTCCATACCTGTCATAGTCAAAGACCTACCTTTCAGGTTGTCACTGAGGTAGATTTTGTACCTCAAGGAGTTACAAAGAGTGACTCCCACAAACTTTTTATACCATGTCCGTTTCACGTATTGCCGGCCGTGGCAGTCTGTGTATCCTGGGTCATGCTTGAAAGCAAATGGGATCCAGATGGGCTCGCCACCTTGACAACACACAGCACACCCTCTAAGTTACAGGGCCACGCACCACTTATTCTTGCACAAAGTACATCAGACTGGACTTGTTCACTATCCCTTTCCCTTCCTGCAGTGCTTCCTTGCAAAGTTTTCCCATCCCCAAAGAGCAGACTCTGCATCTTCCCTCTTCTTTTTCAATACTAAATAACAGCTGTGGGGGAGGGGAGGGCTCCTTTTATGTAAGCGTACTTACTTAAGGTATTTGTATTTCAGTAAAGAATTCTCACAGTTACGGACAGCCTAGGTTTTGAAGGAAATCAACCACAGTGGCAAAGGAGACACTTTGAGACTAAGCATCCCTGTCCCTATGTCCCTCACTAACACCCCTTCTCATCTTGCCCCTGGAGAGGTCACTTTAAACTTAACAACAGAAATGTCTCAGTTTGTGTGAAAACCAACAAGTAAAACTTCATTACACACTTAATGCATTTTGTTATCTTTCTATCAATTTAAAATGTTCTCTCGGATTGTGTAAACAAAGTGTCTATTCACAGATGCTTTGCCACCCAATCAGGCTTTTTCATAGATACTGACTGCTATAGCCTTATTTTAGAAATTCCCAGATCATTTTTCCATAGATGTACATGGAAGATGAGTAGAAATTGTTAGAAAATTATGAAAAGCCAAAAACAGTCTCTCATTTTTTACTTGTGAGTAGCCATAGCGATCTCATACTCCATATTCAACTTGATAATCAGAGTGTTGAGAGCTTCGACCAGAAAAACATACCTGGAGGTCTCACCACAAGGAGGGGATTGTCTGTAGAAGAAAAAAGAAATAATTGGCGTTATGCCACATCTCACAATCATGCAAAGGCTGTAATATTGGCTGTAACTGAAAGAGCTACCAAACTGGAATACAGAAAAACTAAACTTTTATGGATCAGATACCCAAGTTTTCTTTTAATTTTTATTTTCAAAGCATTTTCTTTTGAGAAAAATTTTTGTTAACTCTCTTGTTATTTACATAGAAACTGAGGGCTGGTCCCCCAAAGTAATATTTTGATGTTGGTGCTACATAATGATTCTATTTCATAATTTTAATTTTTATTAAAACATGTTTGCAGAACATGGACCCTTCTCATATATCCCCTTCTCCTCCCTCTCTCCATCTCTTGGTTCACTTCCTCCTTGCAAAAGAACCATCTCCTGGAAAATAACTAAGTAA
This sequence comes from Myocastor coypus, assembly GCA_004027025.1. NCBI lineage: Eukaryota > Metazoa > Chordata > Mammalia > Rodentia > Myocastoridae > Myocastor > Myocastor coypus. Next base: position 28,101 of record PVJA010003504.1, on the reverse strand, counting down.
CTTATACAAGAATTTATTTATTTATTTGTTTATTTATTCCATTCTGTTTTGATTTATTATCCTAAAGAAATTAATTATATTTCTACACATCCATGCAAACATTATTACATAAATATTTATAGCATCTTTATTTGTAATAATTCAAAAAGCAGAAGCAACCTAAATGTTCATCAACAGATGATTGGACTGTAAATGTTGTGACATAGCCATATAATGAGATACGTGGTGCCAAAAGAGAATGGTCCATTGATATACACAAGAGGAATTAACAATCAGGCAATCGGATGATTATGCTGAAAAAAGCTAATCAAAGGAGAATATACTGTATGGGTGCCTACCTAAAATTCTACAAGGTACAAAATAATGACAAAAAGCTACCTCTCAATAGGTGGGAGGACTGGTAAAAGGAGGAGTGGGCAGGCAAGATCGCTCATCAGGAAGATGCTATGAGGATGGTGACAGTGTTCACTTTCTTGACAGTGGCAGGAATTCATGGATATAATAATGTATGGATATAATTCACGAATATAATTCAAGGTCTATTAAGGCATAGCATATTGTATGCCATCTATACTACAATAAAGCTCTTTTCAAAACATATCTATACTTTAGCTGAAATAATAGCACTTAAGAAAATATGAAAATTATGATTCAAGTAATTCTGCTTCAGAAATGTTTGTTTTTATAAAATTTCAAGGGCTAAGTAAACATAGAGCATTCTTTCTTAGTTTTAAAAACTTAGCACATTGTAAACTGCCCCTTCGGTGTGTATAAAATCTTCAGCACTGGGGACTGAGTCCAACACACCACCCATGCTGGGCAAGCTTCCTAAATGAATTATGCTCCACATCCCCAATACCCTATAAAATTTAACATGGACAGAGATTTTTTAAAATCCCCAAAATTGGCATATGGAATATTCTATTGCCCCAAATCTCCATACTCTTTGTATAGAGTGTTCACTTGGTGTCACTTGGTAGTATATGCAAAATTGAGTGACATGGCATCAGCTCCAGGGGAAAAAGGCTCATTTTGCTCCCTTTTCTGGAAAAGTCTCCACTCTTCTGGGGCAAGGTAGAAGGGAATGATTCAAAACAACAGCAGCACAGACAGCAAAAACTTTGACTTCACAGTAGGTCCATACACTTACTTCCTTCGTTAATTTTTAGATTGCTGTACTTGGCAAATCTCATAATTCACTTGCTTGATCTTCCTGTTGTAACCTAATCACTTTCAGCAGGGTGACAGTGAGAGTCAAGCAAGCTAACTGAGTAAGGTGAAATTGGTCTCAGGAAGTAACAGTCGACTTTCTGAGTGTGTGAAGGTCTCCTAGAAGCTCACTAAACATGAGTTTTGTGGATCTCACCACCAAAATTCTTAATAATAGCCCAAAGTGAGATCTTTACATAGAATCCCCCATAGGACATAGAGTAGGAGATTTACTTAGGGAACAGGGTTGAATAAAGCTAGCTTTTCACAAGTTTACTTGCCAGTCTAGAAATTACACACAGAAAGTGCATGCAAGCTCCCCACTCTCACGCAGATTTCATATCAGAGTTTCTTTGTGGTGTTTTGGATTTTAATTACTTTTTATTGTCTCCCTTGATCAAGTACTCTGATTGTTGTCAAAAATACACTTTGATTTTATAAAATGTAGCCATAAATATAGACATATTTCTTACCTTAGAAAATTAGTCAGTGTTTTTTTCTTTGTTCTTTCTTAATTGTTAATAAGAAATGTATTTTTTACATGAAATAGTTGAAAAGCTTTAAGGTCCTCTGCCTACATTTCCAGTACAAAGCATGCTTTCATACTAGATTTTACTTTTTTCACATATTTTGATTCACAATACTTAAAATATCTTCTAATCACATGTTTCCCTGAAATAGGGTACATGCACAAAATAATGTGACCAAATAGCTAAGTCAGGAAGGTTGGTCAGAGTCCAGCTCAGCTTCCTAAATAGAAAGTCACTAAGCTAACAAGCGTCACAGTGGGCCGGCACTATGTCTATTACATCAGATTCCAGCCTTTGAAGATTTTATTAATAGGTCTGAAAGCTCTGCCCATTAACATTCTAGAATGTTCCAAATGATATATACTCCTTGTAAGAATAGATACTGTTTTAATTAAATGTATGACACCTCCATCTCTTACTAAAAGAGGATCTTACATCTTAGATGCTTGATTAAATGAAGAAACAACTACCCCCTAGGCCACCTGACATGATGTTTTTTTATTATTTTTTCAATATTAATAAGAAAGAAATAACAATGTGACAGTTTTAAAACAGGTTAGTAAGACAGTTATAATAATTAATACATTGAATATTGTTGTCTTCATAGTAGTTGTTCAGAGTACAAGATGCCAGTATAACACTACTAGTACAAATCTTTCTTCTCATTGAACTAAAAGAAAGTAGTTGTATGCATAGAGCAATAGTCCATAATAGTAGTAGGTTATCAGCAGAACTAGCAATGTCAGAAGCTGTTGAATTGAGCCTTTTACAGTTCAGTATATTAATATGGTTTTAGTTTTCTGGGGTTTTTTGTTTTGTTTTTTGTTTGTTGTCTTTTTTGAGACAAGGTCTCGCTATGCAGTACAGGCTGGCCTTGAACTCACTTTTGTACCCCAGGCTGGTCTCGAACTCGCACTGATCCTCCTACCTCAGCCTCCCAAGTGCTACAATTACAGGCGTGCACCACCACGCCCGGCTGGGTTTTGTTTTTGTTTTTGTTTTTGTTTTGTTTTGTTTTGTTTTGTTTTGTTTATAACCAGAATCAATATTTAGTTTTTCAAAGTCTATCTAGAATTTATTTATTTATTTATTTATTTATTTATTTATTTAAGTCTTATTGGTTTTATTTAGCTTTTCTCTAATAGACAAAGATTAACATTTTTTACTTATTTGTTGGCCATTTGCACTTCCTGCACCATGAAATGTGTGTTCATTTCATGAGGCCATTTCTTCACTAGGTTTTTAATTTTACGTAGTTGGATGTTTTTTCAGTTTTGTTGTTGTTGTTTTTGTCATCACATTTTTTATTACTTTTAGTAAGAGATAACAATATGAGAGTTTCAAAACACGTTAGTAATACATTCACAATAATTGACACATTGTATATTGTTGTCCTCATAATAGTTATACAGAGCACAAGGTGTAGACCTGATAAATTTTCTAATCTATATTGGTAAAGAAAGAAAAAAATAAAGAAAACATTTTCTTCTCTTTGAACTAAGAGGAAGTAGTTGTATACATAGTACAAGGTTACATAACTGCAGTGGGTTGGTGAAACTGGCAATGTTGAAGGCTGTTGATTTAAACCTCTTTCAGCTCATCATACTAATCTAGCTCTATGTTTTATGCCTTGTAATGAAGTTTTTCTGCTGGGTGATCGAGGGCAAGTTAAAGCAAGACCTGTATAACAAAATTTTCATCATTTGTATTTTCCAAGGTCAAATCTTCTCAGGATTAACTTTGGAAATTATGGTTTTAGTTTTTATACTCATAGTTAAACTTTTCTGCTGGAAGGTGAGGGCTAGGTTTAAGCAAGACCTATGTAACACAAAATGTAACTTTTGTATCTGACAAGGTCAGTCAAATCCCCTCAGGATTTACCCTGAAATCACAGACAGCTCCCTGGGGAGCTGATAGTTTTATTTAATTTTGTCATACCAAGTGTTAACCTAACAGAAGGAAAATACTATTTATTTTATAAAGAGATGTTCAACATGAAAACATCAAATAGAAAAGCAGGGATTTTGCTACTTTAATTTTCTCTCTATTGTAGTCATTATACTACATTACTTCCTTCATTTTATGAAAAAAAAATGAAGTTGCCCGTACCTGATTCTGTAACAAACGAAACTGAAGAGCTGATAGGGCCATAGCCATAAGGATTCTTGGCTTGAACTTTAAAGTAATACCTGAAATTAGAAGAAAGCATCTTTTGAAAGAGAATTTCATTTGATTCCTATGTAATAAGAAAGATTACACAGCATCAATAATGTGACAGACTTGGATTACCTTTTTTTTTTAACAAATTTACATATCACTAATAGTCTTCGTAGTTTTCTATACTTTCTCATTTTGTTAACTTTTTGAAATGGTACAATTAACATAGCACAGACACATGGGACTAGAAGATGTGCATGAGATACACGGGTATGGCTCAAATAGGACTTGTTCCCTAGAACACATATGCTCACCCCACTGGAAGAATGCTCCAAGTGATTAGAGAAGTACAGAGATCAGCACTAGGGCTATAACCCACTATATCTTTCTCAAGATTTATGACTTCTTACCTCTAAGGTTCAAAAATATCATGTGCATTATCTAGGATTTCACCAGAAATGGGTAAAAAGAGGGTAAAACATCTCTGTGAACAGTGACCCCAGATGCACTTTTCAGAATCATTTGCTATGGCTTTTGGCCAGCAAAACATCACATTTAATATTCCAAATTGTGTCTTTGATTAAGTAGGTCTCATGTGCTAATTAAAATGTGCAAGTTATTCACATCTCACATAGAGAATTGATATTCACAATTAAGAACATATGTGTGTTTTCAAATCTCAGTTTGCACAACAGGGCATGTTTTCCCAGTTATGCACACTTATTCAGAAGTTAAGGAGTACTTTAAGGCAAATTTCCACTGGCAACTCATGCAATAGGTTTGGCCCACATCAATGACATTCATCAAATTTTATCCATTGTTTTTTTTTTTCTCTTCAGGAAAATAAAACATAAGAAAAGGCCCATATTCAAAGGCAATGTCAACATTTGCACTGAACAAGACCTTGCTGGAACTATCCTAAAATATATTTCCTAGCTCCACAGAGGAATCACCTTAGTGCAATTGGAAGGATGACCAAAAGGCTGAGAGAGACCATTCAGACTTGTTTCTATCAGTTTTATTTCACCACCAACACCTAAGTATTCTCCACATCCAGCTCTCCTGCTGACACTATAAGATTCTAGTATTCTGGAAGGGCACCATGTGTTAAATCCAAAGATTTATTTCCATGTGAACCTCTCCTACTGTATCCAAGTAAATTTAAATATGCTTAGCTAAAAAAAACAACATGAAATTATGAAAAAAGTAAAATTTGCATTTTTCAAGAAGCACATGGTGCTTTTTCTACCAACTAAAATATGTATTTCATACTCTGCATAATAGTCCCCCTCTGCCTTATACAATCAACAAAAGCAGTCCAGTCCTTGCCTTTTTATATGTTTTTGGCACCAGCCTTGAGTAGCCTTAGTGGTGACAAATCTTGGTACATAAAGAATGGATTGAAAATTTGCAGACTGAACACAGTGAGTGGGGCTTAAGTTCACGAAGAAGGTAGATCATGCTCAGTTCAAGTCAAAAAACAAGATCTAACTATAAACAACCAAAGCTGACTATTGGGTTCTGGCTCTTCTGTGCAGGCTGACTTCCTGTGTCCTGGGCCATTTCTGAGGCTGGTTCTCCGGAGGCCTGGAGGATGGACATGCCACAGGAAGGGATACTGACTCAGTAGATATGCATCTGGATGCCAAAGAGATGCTCCAGAGTCGCTCTGCGCTCAGATAACGCAGGAAAAATGAGTGGCCTCACATCACAGTCTCATTGTCCTGTCTGTGAAATATAGGTGCTGTCCAAAGAGGTTTTGAAGACATTTGAGTTGGAGGAGCAAAATGTGCTACATCCTAGTCTGGGCTCTTTCCCCAAAGCAAATGAAGACACATCCTGGGAGGAAGCAGCAGAGCCTGCATGGGGTGGAGGCCCACTGTCCAACCAGCCTCCCTTTGACCCTCCTATTCTTTCTAGAGCACACACTTGGGGGGAATCCTCTGCCAGAGCAATATTCCTCCCCTCACCACCATTTCTCCAGCTTAACCATTGCCTACGTGTTAGACCCAGCTTTCCTAGGAAGTTACCTGACTCCCTTCTCTGCCTCTAGCTAGGCTCAGGGTGGAGAAAAAAATGTCATGTTCAGTACTCCCCTAGCAGATGTGCCTCTCCCGCTTGACACAAACCAGGAGAAGTTTACATTTATGTTGGTTTTTTAAAATTCTGTCTCCAGCAAGGGAGATAGCAGCAGTCTAAGTGCCTGTCTGGCTAGCACAAGGTTCTGAGTTCGATCCCCGGTACCACATTCCATGTGAGCCTCTGGAACCCTGAGCACACTGTGCCTCGCCCTGAAACCAGGCACAGAGGCACATGCTTGTAATCTCAGCCTTGGAAATGCTGAGACAGGAGGATCCCTACAAGTCTGAACTGTGTAATGAGACCCTATACAAAAAGAAAAAAAAAAAAAAACTTAAAAAAATTCTATCTCCACTACCAGGAAGCTCTATGAGAATAGGACTGTAAGGTCTATGAAAGCTATGAATATTTCACTCCCACATCCCAAACTCTGTTTTCTTTATAGAGTACCTGGCCCAGAGTGAACATGTAAGGAGAATGTATTAGATAAATTGTAGGACAAGTAACGGTTGCAAGCGTGAGTGAGTTGTCATCCTAGGACATCATCTTTTGACACTGTTCAAAATAAACTTCAATACAGCAGCAGGAGTTGTGGAGACAGCACTGTGTTTGGGCTGCAATTCAAATACTATTGCAATAGTTATGTGGCAGAAAATCTTCACAGCACCTTGCATCTTCTTGATTTGGCAGCTGTGCTATAGGAACACTGTCACTATACCCAATAAAAAAGGACATTGACCCCATTTTCTCTCATTTTTGTCATTTTTCTTTTCTCTGGCTGATCAATTTCTCATTATTACTGGGGAAAAAACTGCTTCTCAGCTTCATGGTTTACTACTTGTTCTTTATCTGCCAACTTCTTAAACTCATAACAGATTGCAAAAATTCAGTTCAAGTGAGCCTAAAAGGCACATTAAAATGTCCCAAGGAGACATCTCAGTTTATTCAGGAGCTCCTCAATGCCCTGGGCCATTCAGATCCCATCCTCTTGAGCATGTGTTTGTTTAATGTTTTATTTCAGCCTTCACCAAGCTCTCCTCTTGGAAGAAATGGGAGACTTCAGGCTGACCTCATGCACTCTGAGCTCTTTGTCAAGCAAGCCCACTAACCCAGCATGACACTGGTGCCTTCATCTGTAGGAGCTTATAACAGTCAATCATGAACTACACAGGAATTCTGCATAATAGTGATAGCTTGAAGTTGGCCATAATGACAGTGGTTACACTACAGAAACAGGAAAATGCTATAGATCTGGATTTTTTCCAGAGTTTAAGCACCAATTAATTGAAATGTTTTGTCAATGCTGCTCTGCTAATGAAGACTACACTGCCTAATACCAACACGCTGGTGACAAAAATTGAATCAAATCCCTCTCAACACACACAAAACTTTTCTTTCCTTAGCAGTAGGTAGTACTTAGGAAAATAAGTGACATAGAGATGCAATATCCTAACAATTGCAATATATGTAGCAGTTATTTCTAAGAAAAAATATACGAAACATGGAAAGCATTCAATGATATTCTATGAGAACTAAATGGAAAATTCACCAAAGTTTCTATAACCACACACATAGACCTCACCTTGTGGCTGTTTGTTTCTAAATGACTGATAGATCATACCGTGTATTTGGCTTCAAGTTCTCAATGGGCAAATGTGTTACTGATGAAGCTTGAGTGGACCACTTATTCCTGATGAAGTCTTCATAGGATGCGCTGTAGACCAGATACCCTGGAAATGGGAGTAGGAAGGAAGCCCATGAATATCCAGCAGGCAGTCACACAGAAGAGTGAGTAGAACGAGGCAATGCACAGAGGCAGCTCAGTGGGGAATTTCTGCAAAGGGACAGAAGCTTAGTGCCTTCTGCTCAATCCAGATAGATGCAACAAAATCACAAGACTCCCTGCTGACCTGCTGGCTCCCTACTTCTCCTTCTCTGTCTCTGCCTCTCCCTCCTGCCCTAGCCTTCCTCAGCTCCTTGGAACTCACCACATCTAATCTTGACTGGAGAGGAGAAAGGTAGCAACCTCCATACAAATACTTAAGATTTTCTTAGTAAAACATCTATAACTACCCTTTGCTTGAGTTGAAGAATGTGGGCAGTCCACACTGGGTAAGTCAATGTTGCCACATGACCCCAGATTCAGTGATCCTCATCCACTTGGTTTCTGTTTTCCAGCTGTGGGATGTCTACACCTGCCCTTGTCCTTTTAAAACCCAGCAGCCAGGCCACCTTTCTTCCTGTCATCCCACCTGCCCAATTATATTGGCTAAAAGTAGATCTCTCCAGGTGCACCCCAGCCCTGACACATGCACAGCTTTCAAAAAGACAAAGTAAAGTCCATATCACATTTAATGTCTTTTATATGTACACAAAAAAATACATTTTTCAAGCATTTTTCCTAGATGTCACAGACCATGTTAAATTCTTACAATTGTTTTATTTTATTTTACTCTTTCTTTCTTTCTTTCTTTCTTTCTTTCTGTGTGTAGGTATTGGGGATTGAACTCAGTACCTTTTCACTGAGTTAAATCCTCAGATCTTTTCTACTTTTATATTTTGACATAAACCATTAAGTTGGCCAGGCTGGGCTCAAACTCCTAACCACCCTTCCTCAACTTCCCAGCAGGCTTAGACTACTTGTGATCACCCCCTTTTACAACTACTTAAACCCATTCTTAAGATCCTTATGTGAAGATATTGCTAACCTATTTTGATGCATGCATAAACTTATTCTTAGAAATATGTTAAATTCCTTGGTAAATTTACGGTCACTAATTTAAAGTTAGGTAACTATTATTTGACAGACCCTATACCAAGAACTCAAAAAACAGTAGGGTGCACAAGCAGAACTGTGCAACTGTGGTCAGCGCCCTGAAGGACATGAACTGAGTCATGAAACTCAAGAGGAAGAAAAATAGCATCAAAAGCATCTAAGAGATAAACTTTGTTTTATTTGGCAGCCTATGCATACTCGTAGTTACACCACACCGCAGCTAACACATGGGTAAGGTGGGACCAGAAACCAGGTTGGCCAGGCTCTGAACCCTTCCCATAGTGCTTCCTGGAAGACACTTTTTATATTTTTTAACAAATATTTTGTGCAAACCCTGAAAGTGAGGCTACTATGGTTCAGATGAGCGTCCCCTATGGGCCCATGTAAAGGCCAATGTCTTGTAGACTTGGTCCCTAGACTGGATATACTGGGAAAGGTAGAATGCTTCAGAAGGGGAGCCTAGTGAAGGCCCCTAGGTCATTAGGATGTACTTTCAAAAAGACCTGGCCTCTTCCTTTTTCTTGCTTTTACTTCCTGGCCATAAGGTCCACTGTTTTATTCTACCACAAACACTTTACCATTGCCAAAAGCAATAAGCCTATCTGAGATTGGCCTGGAAACTCCAAGTCCATAAGCCAAAATTTTTCTTTATGAGTTATTTATCTCAGGTGTTCTGCTGTAGTGATAGAAAACTGACTAATGTAATCACTACTCTTTCCATGGAATCCTTCCTCCTCTGACAGCAGCAAACTCACATCAGTCATGCTTACTGGCTGTTGTGCATACCATGGCCCACGCAGCAGCACTGCACAGAGCCTCATATTTGAGCCATAGAAACTCAGCTTTCTCCTATAACTCAGTGGTTTCCCAAATTTTCTGTTCAAGGAGATTGTGGGGCTACAGAGGAAAGGGATTGGCGATGTATAGTGTGCCTAAGGAGAGTCACCCAGAGAGAAAACATTCTCTCAGATATTCACAGACAGCAAAACTGGTTAAGCAATGGCTGTGACTCATCCAGATGGCTAACATGGACAACAGTTCTACAAAGCACTGTACATGGTTCCAAAGTAAATCCTGAGGTAATTTGACTGACCTTGGGAGATACAAAAGTTACATGTTTTGCTATACAGGTCGTGCTTAAACTTGCCCTTAACCAACCAGCAGAAAAGTTTAACCACAAGATACAAAATGGAAAACTAGATTAGAATGCTGATCTGCAAAAGGCTTAAACAACAGCTTCCAACATTGCCAGTTTTACCAATAACCCACTGGACTACTGAACATTGGATTATGCATACAACTACTTTCTCTTAGTCAATGAGAAAAAAAAATTTGCACCAATAATGATTAGAGAAATTATAATGTCTACACCCTAGGCTTTATATAACTAATAGGAGGACAACAATATGCATTGTGTCAAATTTTGGAAATGTACTACCAATGTGTTTTGAAACTGTCACATTTTCATTTATTAAATGTGATAAAAAAAAAAAAAACCTCAGCTTTGACAGGGCAGATTCTTTGACCTTGGCTTCCATCACTACCTCATGCTACCCATATGCTTCTGGTGTGTAGTACTCTTCACGTCTTGTTTTTGAGGCTTTGAGGTTTTGCTAATGCATTTGCTAAACACAGTCTAACTCCTGATTTCTGTGTTGTTCAGTTTCAATGTGTTATGGTTTATGTCTAGATATCCCCCCAATGCCTCATGCAGTCATGGGGCAGATTTTTAGAGTTTGTGATTAACTCATGATCCCCTGGGGTTGTGGATGAGTGCTTCTGCAATTACGGGTGTGAGTACTACACTGAGCGTGCGGCAGATAGCCATAATGCACTTAATGGAGACAGGCTTGCTCTCTGTTGCCATCGTTGCTTCTACTCCTCCGATTTTCTCTCTGCTCTTTGATGCCTTCATGAAAAGTTGCTCTCTGCCACATGCTTCTGTGCCTTGGAGCCAGCTAAATATGGACTAAAATCTCTCAGGAAGTTTCGCGTTGCTTAGATGCCACCTTGTTATATGGTTGCTTGTGAGAAAAGGAACTGGCAAGAAAAAAATCAACAGTGCCCTCTAAGCTCACATTGCCAAGTTTGAATGTCTGCTGTGGGTCCCCATTATGTGATATCTATTTAGTTTGGAGATGTATCTGTGTATCTACTTGGTTTCTCTGTTCTGCAGGGAGTAGAGATAGTGCTCAGTTCACTTCCTGATGAAGAACTCCCACTATCTTCTTCTTCCCATGCATTGAAATGTTTCACCATAATCAGCCTGAAAAGAACTGGCAAAACTTAACATTGGGAATCCTCAAATCTCCATGAATGCTTAACTCATCCATACTTATGATTGGGATAGTGCAACATCATTTTGTATAAGATGAAGGGTATATGAATGATGTGAGGATATTGGAACTTCTTGGATGCTTTGAGGGGCTTTCCAAAGGTTTTATCTTTGCTCCAAGAACTCTTGGGGTTCCTTTCATGTGGCCAACCTCTCACCCTGTGGCCAGTGTTTTCTAAAAACTTGGGCTCAGAGCAAAGTGACATATTTGTGTAAAGAAATGTATATTTCACAAGAGATCAAAAGCTAAGGAGTGCAAAACAAAATGTTCAGCTGTATTTCCAACATTCAGAAGGATAAGGAAGGATGATCATCATGAGTTCAAGGATAGTCTGGGCTACATAGTGAGTTTAAAGCAAGTCTAAACTGCATAGCAAGACCTTTACATAGCAAATCTTTTTTTTAACTCTATATATTTGGTACAGAGTCTCACTGCACAGCTCAGACTCACCATGATCCTCCTGTTTTAGCCTCCCTGGAGCTGGGATTACAGGCATGGGCCACCATGCCCAATGTCAGTGATCGATTCCACACACCTAGGGCAGAGCCAGCACAACATGCAGTGCCAGGGATCAAACCCAAATCCTTGTACTTGCCAGGCAGGCACTTGGACCGCTGAGCTATCTCTCCAGCCCCTGAGTTATCTCTGTGGTCCTTCTGTCTTGATCACAAGTTTTCATCCTCTCATTGATTTATTTGCTTTATTTTAAGAATCTGCAGAAATTGGTCTCTATACACATCATGAAGTAAGCAGAACATCTGGATACACCAAAGACTCAAACACCTTAATCCTACACTCTCTCTGTATGTCTGAATACTTCAACCACACTTGTAAGAATATCCAGAAGCTTATTTCCTGTCTTTCTCCATGGTTTGGGGGCCCCTGTACAAACTCCCTATGAAAAAATGCGCTTTGTCTATTCTTAGTCATTTTCCTCTAATTTTAAAAACCAATATTGTGAATATGTAGCAAAAGTGTTAGTAATGTAGAATTACATTAATTACACTAGCATGAAAGTGATAGATAATGTTCAGATTCAACCCTCAATATCACCCCACTCACTCAAAATACATAGACAGCCACACATATATATGCCTTCATCTTATACAGCTAATGGATCAGAAAGAATCATCTGCAAAAGAAGGGATTATTCACAGAAAATATCATTTCTTTTTCTATTAAAACTTATTTCAACAGCCAGTCTCATAGATGCATGTACTTATGAACATCTCTCAGGCCAGTGTCTGATGGTTCAACATTTATGGGCATCTTTACATCATTTCCATTTCCACATAAGGAATTAGGAAGCACCCAAGCTAATTCCAAAGTAGCCAGACACATGGAGAGAGGAAAAGAGGCAGAATCATGGCTTAGTAGAAGCTCCACCATTCTTGCTGCAGACTCCAATCTCATAAATGGCTCCCTGAAATCACTGGCCACTTTCAGGATTATATGATGCTAGAGATATAATGATATTTTGCATGTGAGAAGACCAAGACAAAAGGAAATGAAGTAGCTAGCTCAAGATCAGGAAAACCTATCTGAGAATAAGATTCAGAACTTCTGACTTCCTTCCAGGGCTCTTTTTGGCATCCAGTAAAGCTTCCACTGTTGCCTACACTTTATCTCAAAGAGAAAAGGCACCTGCGTTCCCTACTGAATTCTTTCATCTGCACATCTGTTTATGCATCTATCCATCTTTAACTGTCTATATTTCTGATCTGTAGGTCACTGGGAAATCTGAAAATCTGTGTAGGACACACCTGTTACCACATCTCCAGGGGTGGCTTTGTCCCAGTCCACAATAACAAATGAGTGGCAGCCTTCCATGGCAACCACAGTGATGTTGCGTGGGGTATGCTGAGGAGGCAGGTCATTCTTCCTCAAGTCATTTGGAATAATTTCATCCAGGGTCTCCACTTGAAAATGATCCAGAGCATCAGTCAGAGAGCATGGGGCTGATGGATCTTTATTCAGGTATGTTACATAAGGAGCTGGAAGAGAACAGAGATGCACAGTTAGAATGCTGAAGGGTTTTTATAAGCAGAAACAAAGTTGCTCCATGCAGTTAGACCCGCAATTCAGTTTTTTCTTTCCAGGCAGAGACGCCTAAGCCATCAGTCCTGATGCCAAACTCAAAAACACAGCTCTCTCCTACATGGATCCATGTGTTCATACTTTTCAGTCTGGTGGTTTCAAAAGATTCTATTTCCTTGTCCACATTGATGACTGTGTCCTGAAAGTGATTTTGAAATATTCCCATACTGTAATTCAATGTAATGTGAGCCTGTGCCATTCTGCCATTTCTGTGCCCCAACATGTAGAAAAGAATGAGTCAGCCCCATGCTAAAGACGACTAACATTCTCTCATCATTCCTTTTCCAAATATCCTGGCACCAGAGAAAACTACTCACCAATCAAGATGACAGCCTTGAGCTTCAACCCTAGGTGGCTTCTCCCAGGGTCTCCCAAACCCCAAACAATCCTCTGGGATGTCTGTATATAAGGCCAGGTCCAAGCAGCCTACTACAATACCTCTGCTCGGTCTAAAAGGCACTCACACTTGTGTAATGCTAGCTATGGACGTGCTCTAACTCTTCCTACACATCTGGTCTCCAGGGATATGAGGAGTCTTGGAACCAGAGAGGAGGACATGGCTAGGCACCCATTCCAGCTGAGCCCTTTAATGAGAGAATGTGGCCAGAAGCAAGGGCCAAATAGAAGACCATCTGCCTCCACCTCAGAGATCTTTTTATTACATTTTACTCCTAAAATGTTAGAAATGCCAAGGAACCAAGGTTGAGGTTTTGTACATGGGAAATTCAAGTGCTCTCCATTGCAATGTCTAGTGATTTCTAAACAGTCCATTACATCTTTGGTGCTGGTTTCTCATTCTTAGTGGTTGTTGGGACTGATTGCAAGAAAACAGCCAGACAATAGTAACTATTTCAGCCTTCCTGAGGGCTCTGTGGCAGAACTAACAGTACCACTAAAAGCATGTCCATTTCTGCCACAGAACTCTTACAGAAAGTCTGAGCATTTGGTGAACTCTGCTGGGCTAATGCCCTCCACGGACAAGCACTGGCGTGGATTTTAGGGATGCTACCTCAATTTTATAATCTTGCTCTTCAAATACATATGGTTTACATACTCAATCACTGCATCTTGGCTGGCAAAACTCGTTCTCTGCTCATAGAAAGACATTTGTTTTGGAAATAGAAAAACATGGTATCCCTTTAAGCTGATGCTTGTCTCCACTTAGTAACATTCTCATCCAACTGTCTCATTAGTGAAGTTCACTAGGGGCCTGGGAAAAGGAGACTGAGGAAGGAAATGAAACACATTTGAACTACATAGACCTTCCTGTTCACACTGCTTTAATTGCTGAGAAAGAAATGAAAGTGGCTTTCTAGACCCCAAGTCCTTGAGGCTAATGAAAATTACACAAAATAACTGAAAAACAAATACGGTTCTGGGATGCAATCTCTGCTGGTGGCTCCATTCAGTAAACTACTAATCTCTTAGGAATAATTTCACAAATAATATGCAGACAAGGCCTGAGATAAGTAAATCTTATCTTAGGAAGACCAGCTACCATAAAAATACTCTTGTTTCCTGGTCTTGATGATTTGCAAGTGCTCCTCACTGAACCCCACCCTATTAGACACCAAGTCCTCTCCCTGAATCTCTTCTCTTCTGACTGTTGCAGAAAACATACTGCCATGCATCTAAACAGGCCTGACTGTCTAAATTACCCCAAATGGAAACTTTACTCCAGGAAAATTTCTTCTCAGAATGCACTGCCTTGGCCAGACCAAGAGATTTAGTTATGCTCCTTTTCAAAGAGCAGAAGTTAAACACCATGTTTCTCTGATTAAGAAGTTATATTTACCAACAAATCGTTTCCTCCCAGCCATATCAAATTCTTCTTCAGGGAAAGAATTGATGGAGCCTTCCTCAGGGATGACCTTTGGAATGTCAACAGCAGTGGTGGGCTTGGTGGTGGGCCTGGTGGTCAGCGTGGTGGTGGGCCTGGTGGTCAGCGTGGTGGTGGGCTTGGTGGTGGCTGGTGGCCTTGTGGTCTCAGATTCATAGTCTGAAAGATTACAAATGCTTTGTACTATGGCACTTCTGGAAAAGGGGCATTGCTGATAGGCAAACAGTATTTTCTTAAGATTTAATTATAGATTCAATTGTGTGTGTGTGTGCATACACACATGTACACACTCACACTATGTTAATGTGGGCCAGCAAAATAGCTCAGTGAACTAAGGGCCTGCTTAGTCAATCTCAGGGACTAGGGTTCAATTCCCAGCACCATAGGGCACACCAGCCCTACCCTCTGGCTCACTGAGCCAGCTAACGAGTCTGGGCATGGTCTCACATGCCTGTAATTCAGGCTCTGGGGAGGCTGAAAACAGAAGGATCACTATGAATCTGAGCTGTGTAGTGCATCAAATGCATTTTTAATAATTAATTAATTAATTGGCATACCTAAACATAATTTATTTTCTACTAAAATATTATTTTTTTCCATTTTGGTTCCTATAGAAAAGCAGCTACACCTAAAAACAGAGGAAGAAAACCTAAACACATATGTCCACAAAAATTAGTCCTTAGGATCAGAGTTGGAAAGACCCTTAGACTCTACCCAGCCATGTCACTGGCCCAAGATCATTATTTTTAACCAAATTTTTCCTTTTAGAGACATAATAAGTCACATCAGAAAATTTTAGATTTAAAAAAAATCTGTCTTCTGTGTATGCACTTTATTCTGTGAAAAAAGGTAGTACAAATGCCATTAAGAGAATTTGAGGGAACTTATCTTTTTAATATATTTTTTAAAACTTGGTCCTTTCAACAGTTCAAGGGAAAAAAAAAAGTAATGCTAATACTTTCAAAGATGCTAAGAAGCTTTTGCTTCCTAACACCCATTTTTTAAGGTTGATTTCTATTTGAAAAATGAGGGCCAGGGAGATAGCTCAGTGGAATAAGTGCTTGCCTGGCAAGCATAAGGTCCTGAGTTCAATCCCTGGTACCACAAAAAAGGAAAAAACAATCTAACTCTATTTGAAAATTGATGTGATTAAAGCACTACATCAAATTTCATTATGACTACATAAAGCACCAAAGATGACATTATTCACTTAGTTGTACTTTAAGACAATGAGGCTATGGATGGCTGAGAGCAAGGCCAACCATGTCCTGTGAACATCCAAAGCCCAAGAGTCAAAGGCCAGATGGAGGAGCATAGGATTCCCCCTTAACTTTTCAAATGCTAAGCAACATACAAATTGCAGCACCAGAGGATCCTATGAATAGCAGCAAAAGTAGTTGCCAATTATTCAAGACTGCTCTGGATGCTATCCAGAGACTTTTTTAGAAGGTATGGCTACATAATTAGGGCCAGCCTTGTGCTCACTCTTGTATCCCCCAGGCTGATCTTGAACTCATAGTGATCCTCCTAGCTCAGCCTCCCCAGTGCTGGGATTACAGCAGTGCACCACCACCCCCAGTTTGGGGACCAGCATGGCACTTCTGGAGATTGAACTTGGGACCTTGTACTTGCCACACAAGCACTTAGACCACTGATCTATCACCCCAGTGCTGCATTCTTAATCTTACCTTTACTTGAAAGGATTATGTGGTAAGAAATCAAATCTACAGTATCACTCTTTTAATATAATTAGAAACAAATACAGAAGTGCGAAAAAGAGAGAGGCTGAGCCTGAGGAAGTCAGAATAATTGCATTATTTTACAAATGGAGGTGAGGGACCAGCAACGGAATGTATGACAGCCATGCCATTTTTCATAGATCAAATATACACCAGGAGTGATATGGAAGATGAAAGTTAGACCTACCTTCTTCAGCACCACCCTTGAAACTATTATCAAGATCATCACACTACCTAAAATAAGATCTTCCTTCACATCAGCAAAGAGTGCATCTAAGTATCTGAAGTCAGCTCTTACCTTCATCATATATGACATAATCCTCCTCTGTGGGTGTGGCTGTGTCTATCTCCAGGCCTGAGAACACATCTAGCAGGGGAAGAAGAAAGGGATGGCCATCATATGTCCAAGCTTCTTCTAAATGAACCTCTGTGCTCTGGTCCCAGCACATGAAGATTCACTGACCCTCAGCATACCATGGAAACATGTCAACAAGGCCAGCACCAACTCAGTTTTCCAGAACACCAAGATAGAGGCCAGGCCCTGTTTCCTTTGGGCTCAGAAGAGGCCAATCTAAACTCTATTGACAAGAAATGATCACCTCACTGATCTAGGCTAGACTAGAGCCCTCTCTGCCACCCTGCCTGTGACCTCTGCCCACTGCCCACTTCCCTACAGCACTGGATACTGACATACCACATGGACACCATGCCACACCCTGTACACACACACACACACACACACACACACACACACACACATGCTCAGAAAGCTGTGGAGAAAGACAAGCTAGCACTCAAGGTGGTGACACCAATTCTTTCACCTGTAAGCTCCTCTTCATCAACTTCCCTTCTCTCTACCTTTCAGATTTGCAACTGAAATATTCCAGAATCAGCACGATTTCCTGCCTCATGTGTTCTCCATGTTGGCAAAACTGTACCAATGAAATCCCTTATGATTCTCTCCACTTCTAACCTCTCAGTATATATCTCCAACTCAGAAGTTAAATCAGTTCTAATTAGATTCCATAACTTGCATTTGGCAAGGATATGACACTGATTAGAAATTTCTCTTTACAATAGCTTAGGATTTACTAACAATGAGACCTAGTGTACCTACAGAATTATACTTTCAATACAAGATGTAGAATTGTACAACATTTTTTAAAATATCTTTCAAGAAACCTAATTATGAGAACTATCACTAAAATTTCCTTAATGAATGAGCTGATATTAGGTATAAGGAATATGGGGTAAAAAAGCTAAATCATGTAAGGAAAAGAAGGCATTTTGACTCTATTATCTGGATAGTTTAGGCAGAAATCTTTCTAGAAAATGTGACTGAAAGGATTGTCTTATTTCTGTATTTGGGAAATATAGATGCAGCTATAAAAGGAAGAATAGCTCTCTATGGTTGATAAAATCTTCAGTAAAAGATTTTCTAACTCAAAAAGTTCAGGGGAATTCCTTACATTTTTTTGATCTGAAGCCCACAGGTAGAACACTCTAAAAAAATTCTCTCTTAAGTGCTGGTGGGGGTAATAAAAGGAAATAACTATAATTTATTGGTGACCCTCTGCACATTGGATACTTTTGTGTATACACTAATTGAGCTCATCCTCACAAAATAGCCGTAAGAGATGTCAGGCTTGTGTGATATCCACTTCTCAAGCAAGGACACCAAGGCTCTGAAAGGAATTACAAATATGAATGATAGTTGGTGGATGATAGAATTTGAAGTCCTTTGGCGTTGAAAACTATGTACTTTATACTTCATAGAACTGCCACTCCTTTTTTAACAGTTGAAGTAATTAATCTAGTTGTTTATAAATCCAAAATATGCTCTATGTGAGCTATCATCACATGAGATAAAGTAGAAGGTATATGAAATCTCTTCACCAAAACAATCATGTGCACTAATTTTGATATTTTTACTGTTAGAAAATCACTGATCATTGCCCAGAGATATGCTAACATAATATTCCTACCAGTCCTCTTGGAGCCCAGCGTGATGAAGACCATTAATATTATGGTGATAAAAACAAAATCCACTATCATGGCACATAGCATCTTGAGTTGTCTGCACATCCCTTATGCAGATTACAGCATGATCAGCCACCACTCAGAGGCCTGTGACATAGGCCTGCGCCTATGTACCCTGGAGGTGCTAAAACAGCACATTATGATAGGATCAAGGAATAGAAACAGGAGTCAAGTTGTAGCATATCCACCTTTCAATGAAATACTACCTAACCTAAGTTTTCTGTAGCTCATTCCAATATCAAGATGCCTGGATCCAAGATAAATTACTTCTGAGCCTGTTCAATTCATTTGCAGGTTCATATCCTTTAAAGTCTGTGGTTATCTTGCCGTGGGGTCCTAGCATATCGTAGTCTTTCCTTTGTCAATTCAACTTTTACAGACATACTCTTACTCCTCCTGATTATCAGCTCAGTTTCTTTATTATTTTCATTATATTTATCCAGGTCAGAGATGAGCAAATTCTGTAATTTTTACATTCGAGGTAAACAAGAAAAGGAGAACTTTTTTTTTTTTTTTTTTTTTCATGGATGCCTGGTATGAACGGTAGTTTCTGGAGATCCTGAAGTTGTACACGCAGTAGGTCAGAGCAATGATGCTTTTACCTGCAAGTTGAGATCATTTCTTGAGATGAGTAACATCCTAGACCTCTGGCATAAAAGAACTTCTTACTTCCTGAGTGAATTGATGCTTTTTTATTTAAAGGCAAATGAACCCAGGGAAAAATTTTCTAAACTAGCACCTTCTAGACTCCATGTAAAAGTAACTTCCATCCAAATGCCATTATGAACCACATGGAACTTTGTAAAACTGGACTTGTTGTAAGTCACCTTGCATCCACATTACAAACTTAAACCTCTTGATGTGAAAGTAGCTGCCAGTCACCCACCATGGCACTGCAGCTTATTCTCTTCAGTAGTTTATTGATGGTCATGATAAACATGAGCTCACAATACCACTAACAGTTAGAGCTTCAGTTCCAGAGATGTACAAAACAGGAAATAATTTGTTATTAGTAGAAGTTTAGAGAAAGGAGTAAATGTCATCCACTGGCATTTGGGCATATTTCCATGTTGCATGGTGGTTCCAGCTGAAGTCAATATCTGTGTATCACACAACAAGGTCCTGTTTCAAATTTTTGAATGTCCTGTTGGCCTTAACACTTCCAAATACATGCAATCTCATCAGATCTAGTGTAGAAACAGAACCTGAAAAACAAAGGTGAATAGCGTTTACTTCCCAGGTCAAAAAACAGCGACCTCCTTCATTTGAAATACTGTGTAGATTCCCAAGGAAAGATGTAAGTTAGTTGCTATCATATGGTGGTTAGAAATAGCATGTCCCCCAAAAACCTCATCTGTTTAGACCCTGGAATTCTGGAAGGTCATTAAACAGTGGGGTTCCTATGTTCATCAGTAGATTAATCAACAGAGGAGTTCTGAGCTGAGAATATTGCTAAGAGATGGGGTTTGGCTGGAATAAGTGGGCCACTGGTGGCACGGCCTGGAGGTATATATTTGTCTCCTCAGGCTCCTCCCTTTTCTCCTTGCTTCTGGCCACCATTACCTGAGCAGCTTTCCTTCATCTAATCTTTCCACCATGCCCTCCTGCTTTGAAGCAAGCCAGCTGTGGACTGGAACCCCTAAAAACTATGATCCAAAATAAATCTCACTTCACTTAAGTTGTGGGAGTTGGGTATTTTGTACCAATAATGGGAAAGTGGCAAAGTTACATAAAGAACTAGAGATAAAGCGCAAGTCAATGTCTTAACTACAAAGAGCTTATCAGATGAAAAAATCAGATCAGAAAAAATTTTTAAAAAATACTGTGTATGTGTGCGGGAAGTGTAGCATCCATAATCAATGAAGGAGTGCACAAAAATACCGTCTGAATTACTTGAATCACTGACTAGCCACAGGGTATTCCCAGAGCATTATTTGAAGGTCAAGTTTTAAGAGAAAGAAAGACATGATATAACTAGAATAAATACTTTAAGATTTTTTTAAAGATACCTGTCAGACTGCAGGGCTATAAACAAAATATTAAGACTTGCAAAAGGAACAGAATGGCAAGTGGCCAACTAGGACTGGGGCCAACTGGTCAACTAGAAGGGGACTCAAAGGAGACCTTCAACGAACTCATCATTGATTACTAATGCAGGTTCCAGATCACTCCAACAACAAGCACTTCAAGCTGGCAGGCTGGAAAGTATCACACCCAAGAAGCTTCCGGTCATATTCTGGTTGTGTACACATGGGATCCTAGCATTTGTGAGCATACTAAGCTACACCTTATTCAAGCAAAGAGAAGCTGTGTGAGAGAAACACTAACAGGGAGGTAGAGCCAGTGATGAGGATGATGTGCAGGTAGTTCTGCAGGTTATTTTGGGGAGACCTGGCATGGTCCCTTAGCTGGTGCCTGAGCCTTACTGAGAGCTTCTCTCTGCTCTGAATGTCAACATAACATTCACAGAGAGAACTTTTATGTATCAAAGCCATTTACAGGACATTCAACCAAGAAGCAGAAAATGTATTTTATAGCCCTTCTAGAGCAATGTGACCCTAATTTTCAAATCTCAAGCCACCTTCAGAACCTGATTCCACATTAGATATCTGTTTCCTTTACCGTCTTCCATCACTGACCCTGGACTGCACAGTCCAATGATGGGAGAAGCAGGGACTACACTATGCATCCCCAAATGTCTGTCTCACACTTGCCCTCAATAAGGGGGTATTGCAGTGAACATTTGGGGAGAAAGTGAATTAAGGCTCATATAAGGAAGCCAACGAAGGATACTGTATGAGCATTAGGACAATAGGAGAAACGTAGAGATGAAAAGAAATAAAAGTAACTCCGAGAAGTAAGATGGAAATGAAAAGAGAAAAGAACAATACGAACAATTAAAGGGGGCAAAACGTAATGTGCCTGTGGCCTCACTGGTGAGTGATGATGAATTTATAATTGTACTCTCATCACCCAACTCAAGGAGTTGTGCTGATTACACATGTACAGCTTTCTATATATGAGTCAGAACTGATGCAAGGCAAGTGTTTAATGAAGTTGTTCGTGAAATAGCAGAAGTGAAAAGACAGGCTAACCAGAAGTGGCACATGTAGTACATTAGCATACTGATGACATGGTGCTGCCCCGAATTTAATTTTTTCACACAAGAGTTTTTTCAAAAGGCTGCCTGGGAGCAAATTATTCTTTGACTTGGATTACAAAATCTAAAAAACAAATCTGATGTTATATATGCTATACATGCTATAGATAGATGTATAGCATTTACATATATAACATATATAAATTATATATAGCTATATGCTATAGAGTTCATGATTTGCAAAGAAAAGAGACACAAATCATACGAAATAATACTGACTTTTATGTGAAATTATAGTCCAAAAATAAAAAACTATGAAAAGGATAAGGCTTAAGGAAAAGCAAAATAAAAAGCAAACAACAGTAATCAAAATCAAATCTAAAAAAATCACTTTCATTTTCAACTGATTATTAAATAATTATCTATTTTATTATACTTCTATGTTTAACAATAAACATACTAATATATGTACAAGAAAGAGGTCTCTCTGATACTAGAAATTCAGTGGTAAATTCAAATGTATACTCACTGGCTAAAAGCTTTAAGAGTCTTCTCTCCAGTGGTCCTCTCTTCTTGGCTGCATTTTCTTATGCTTTTGCTTGAACTTTTTAGATATACAGAGTTTCCTTGCTTATTTGGCCTTTTCCCATGGAATAAAGGACTTCAAACAGGCTTCGCACTTTGGAC
This sequence comes from Myocastor coypus, assembly GCA_004027025.1. NCBI lineage: Eukaryota > Metazoa > Chordata > Mammalia > Rodentia > Myocastoridae > Myocastor > Myocastor coypus. Next base: position 5,511 of record PVJA010003504.1, on the reverse strand, counting down.
ACTGCATTTGTATTCATGTTAATTGGGCTTGTCATAGCCAACGACATTGTAATAATTCCAAGCTTGATTCCCAAAAAGAAAGGTCTTTACTCTGCATTAGCCTAAAAAGACATAAGCTTCATGGGGAACACTGCAACTCCTGCCAACCTGAGGCAAATCTCCGGCTATTCCTGTTGCAAGTCTAGGATGGTGTCTTCCAAGGCAGTTTGAACAGAGCCCCAAGCAGAAAGCATGGTCATGGTGTGTCCACTCTATCACAACCTGGATAAACATGTTTTAGCTCCCATTCTTTAGGGAGAAGAATCTATTCCCAGTAGTAATACAGAGAGACATCCACCACAGCCAGATAGCATAGCCCAGGTCAAGTACAGCAAAGTAGGGGAATGGTGCCCTTCTTACCCTCTTGGAACCCAAGCTTCCCTGGGAAGCCCAAGGGCTTGAGGCTTGCTATTTTCCATAAAAAAGGCTGATCAAGATGTTTGTCAGTCTAACACTGCTTTTTTCACAATGAGACTATTCACAGATCCAAGAAGATAAGTAAGAAACTTATCAAACCTTGCTTATATTGCATAATCACAGAATTTTTGTTTTGTTTTATAAAATATAACAACCACTAAGCTACTAATATCCAGTGGTAAATACTTTGGGAAACACTGCATGAACCACTTATGTCAGAAATGTTGGCTAAATTTCTGAGTTGGGTTGTGACCAGGGCTGTCGCCTAAAACATGGGGTACCCAACCAAACTTGAATTTAAGATAAATAGCAAATAACTTTTACATATTTATGTCCCATGCCATGCTTCTTACTTTCTGCATCTAACAACCCTAATTGTAACACAGTACTGTCAAAGCTTCTGGGATTACAGCTGCCTCTAACTCTCATTTCTCTATGCACATTACTTACCCCTCTCCTGCAGGCTTGGCCTCCCTCTTGTGAAACGCAGCAAACTAGTTAAGTGGATTGGGTTACCATTGAACAAAGCTGGTTACCTTCTTCAGGGTAGCACTCTGGGATGCCATTAGAGCTCATTATCAGGTTGCCATCATCGTCAAGATGTCCCAAGGTCCCCGGGGGACAGGTGGGGATGGGGGTGGTGGGTTCAGGGGTGGTGGTGGTGGTGGTAGTTGTCCACATGGTAGTTCGGATTGTGGTTGTTGGGCGTGTGGTTGTGGTCATGCGGTGGGTGGTGGTCATGCGACGGGTGGTGGTCGTGCGACGGGTGGCGGCCCTTGTGGGCCGAGGCGTGGTAGTGGTAGGTGCAATGGTCGTAGTTGTGGTGGGCAGCATGGTTGTGGTGGGGGCAAGGGTGGTTGTTTTGATGACCTCCAGACCCACCAAAGGCTTTCCTCCAAGGCTCAAGATGGGCTTATCTGGGGCACTGGCCAGGGGTTTGCCATGTCGCCCCTGTCCAAAGAGGGGGAGACCATCAGGACTGATCACAGGTGTTCCTTCCAGATCTGAAACAACATTAAGCAAGAGCTGTGCAACTGACAATATGTCTTCTTAAACCTTAGGTATTATTAAATTTTAGTTAATGAAATGCAAAGGAATAATATAAAGTACATCAACTGAGTCAGCAATATCTACTACTATCTAGAATATATTGGGCATATTATAATGTCCACTAATATGTATTGACTTGCACAGCTTTAGAAATCTTTCAGCAGTATGCTCCATGACCCCTGAAAACTCTTAGTGGTTAGTAAGGGTAATAATTCCATTTCTTATCTCATTCCTACACCCAAGGAAGGACCAAGAATGTCAAACTTTCACTGTAAAGTGATAGGGAATAAATATTGTAAGCTCTAAGAGACAGTTTCTGTCATGCAGCTATACTTGACTCAGTGCTTGTAGCACAAGAAAAAATAGTAGATGATATATAACAAATGAGTTACATGATTTATGACAAATGTTTCTGCGATCCAATAATGTTTCATATAGGGTCACTGAAGTGTAAGTTTCATGCAAATGTCACGTCCAAATTATCCTTTCTTCCCCAATCATTTAAAAATATAACTGCTATTCTGAGGTCATAGGCCTTACAAAGTCAAACAGTAGATAGAACTTGCCCCCAGACCACAGTTTTCATATTCCTGCTCTACAAAGTTAGTTTCAAGAAAAAAAGAAAGAAAGAAAGAAAAAGAAAAAAGGTTTCTAGAGAGTGATGTCTTCTGAAAAAAGTACTGCTAAAGTTGTAGAGAGAAATGATGAGTACTGCCTCTTTTGAGGATCTTTTTCCTGTTTGGCTGAAAGTAAATGGATCAAAAACAACTGCTAGAAGTGAGGAAAGAGAGAAAGGCATATTATTCTATAGCTGGTTCAACACAAGTTTGTTCCTTAAAAACTATTCTGGCTTACCCACAATGGTACGACCATCTCCTCCCAGTTTCACTCGGAGAGGATTTCCATGTGAGTCTTGGAGGTACCTCCCTTCTGCATTCAACACTAACCCACGATCAAAATCCACAACCTAAACCACGACACAAAGAAAATACTGAATCATTTCGAAATGATTTCAGTAATCCAGCTACTTATACATAGCATGAAACTTCTCACAGTAGGAAATCATAATGTGAGTAGAACAAAATCTTCTTGTCAGTATTATTTGCAAAGTTTCAAAAGCAAAGGACAAAACTGTCATTTCATATTTTAGCTGTTTACCCATCTAATATGTAAACTGTTTTAAGTTTCTCAAGTACACAAAAGATGTTCAAAATATTTTTATCATTTAAGAAAGTAGATCTAATTCTGAACAGTTGGACACAAGCTAAGGATCAATCAAGTGAAAGAAGAGAGACTAAATAAATCATGTCCTATACATAGCAAATGAAAGAGATAAGGGAATTCCATACATATTGACCTATACTTATGTGTACTTAGATTATAAGGCTTGCTGTTTTACAAAGACATCAGCTTAAAACTGCAAAAAAACTAATTATGCAAGGACACATCTCAACCTGAAAATAGTGATTATCTTTGAGAAATGGATTGATATAGTGGATGCTCATTTTCTTTTATACATATTTCTTTTTTCAATTTATTTTAATCATTTATTTATTTATTTATTTATTTATTTATTTATTTCATACAGGTTCTCACTATGCAGCTCAGACTCATAGTGATTCTCCTGTCTCACAGTCCCCAGCGCTGAGATTACAGGCATGCAGTACGACGCCAGATATCAGTGGCTAGCACAGCATGCAGTACCTGGGATCAAACAGTGGTCCTTGCACTTCCCAGGCAGGCACTTACGCCACTGAGCTATCTCCCCAACCCATCTTTTACATATATTTCTGAAGCATTTAACTTCTTGCAATAAACATGTATTGCTGGTATTTCAAAACATACAAGGTTTGTGTTTTACTGTGTAAGTTTAAAATCAAATATTATACTATTAAATAAAACAATCTAATTTTAATAATATTCCCTAATATAGTAAAATGTCATTTTTATGAAATTTCAGAAAACATTATTATCTCTATGAAGAAACAAGCTCATGATGCTCACAACCACTTCTCCAATCGTGGTCCAGAAAAAGTCTCCCCATCACCTGGCAACTCATCAGGTAGACAAATAACCTGGTCTAATGCCAAGTCTGTATTTGACAGTGGCCCTAAGCTGGCTCACGTTGGAAATCCACTATTCTGCATGATTAGGCTGCAGGAATAGTCCTCTCAGCAGGACATTTTATCCGGTGCTGTTTTGCTAATGAAAATAAGGTTTATCGCTGGGCGTGGTGGCGCACACCTGTAATCCTAGCACTCAGGAGGCTGAGGCAGGAGGATTGGTGCGAGTTCGAGACCAGCCTGGGCTACAAAAGTGAGCTCAGGACCAGCCTCAACTGCATAGCGAGACCCTGTCTCAAAAAAAGACAAAAAAAAAAAAAAAAAGAAAAAGAAAATAAGGTTTATCCATACAAGTATAACCTCTGAAATGTAACCTACACCACTTCAATTCAAAATTGTATGCAATGACTTTTTGTTTTTTGTTGGTTTGCTTCTCATTCTAAAGAGAATTTAAAAATGACACAGAATTTCAAAACAAGATGATAGGAAGTCAACAATGCTTGCTATATTGTGGATTGTTATTGTCAAAGTAGTTGCTTGCTTGCATTCTTCCTGCAACTAATTTCTGTTTCTTTGAGAAATGATCAAATTCATTGTAAGACCACCTATGATTAACATTTTGATGAGGCTATTTGATATGTTTTCCTAGACTTTGCTACTATAAATGGAAATCTCTGACTAGGAATTCCATTACAGATTACTTTCTTATTTTTTGAAAGAATATTTTTAGTCCCTGAACACTGTATTCTATCCGTTACCCATGATAAACAGCCTAAACATTTTTATTTGCTTTCCTTTTATAAAAGATTTGCAAAAACTAGCAGAAAATGCATGCAACATTAAATCGAGCAATAAGCTAAAAATACAAATTAAATAAACGTAAACTATCAGGGAAAACATGAATTTATTTCAGAGGCCAACCCTCAGACTCTGCATGACTGCTACGACTGGGCCACAGTTGTTTAAAATTCCTACCCATCAGGACAAATGGAAAGCAGGCCCAGACCTCATCAATTACCTGTGAGAATATCAAAGTAGTTACTGAAGAGAATCAAACATTTTCTGAGCCTTGAAAGAAACCATATTTAAGTATCTTCACGTAGTTAAAACTAAAGGGAAAAAAGGAAATCAGACCACTTGATTGACTGCAACACAGTATTTCGTCATTTTTCTCCCCAACAACTGAAATGTGTAAATAAGTTTACCCTACCCACTTTGTTCCTTGAGGGCCATTGATAATCCTTTGTCCACTCGGTTTCCCGTTACTACCAGGAAGCACTTTCCCTTCTCCATTGGGTCTGCCATTATAACCTACACAGTGCAAAAATTTCAAAGTTTTTAAAGATGACAGAACCTGGTAAATTCAACATTCCTGGACTGTTGATTTCACTCTATAGCAAAAATTGTAACACATTATTTCAAAAAACTACTAAACCAGGAGCTCCTCTATGTTAAGCAATGACAGCCTTACAGTGTGACTGCTCATGATGAGTAAGAGTATAACTGAGACTATAGTAGAATCATACTTTTCTTACAATATGTGGGTAATGACAATGTGCCATATGAGTGAATTTGCTATGTAGTACTAAAGACCTAAAAGCTAGAGGGACAGGAATTGCTACGGTCTCTATCTAGATGTCTGCCCAAAGATTCCTGCACATTTAGATGGGGCTTTTTTGGAGGTGGCTGGATCTAGACTGCATGGTTGACTTATAGTGCAATACTGGGACCAAATGCACTAGGATTAAGGGCTGGTGATTGCTGGATCAGTCCACTGATTGGATTGGCACCACTGTAATGCCTGTGAATGGATACAATATGAAGGATGAAACAAGACCTGTTCCTCTCCTCTCCCCTCTCCCTCTCCCCTCTCCCCTCTCCCTCTCCCTTCTGTCCTCTCCCCTCTCCCTCTCCCCTCTCCCCTCTCTCCTTTCCCCTCTCC
>PVJA010003503.1:59575-94667 GCA_004027025.1 Myocastor coypus | reverse complement strand
TGAGTTATAGGATATTACAGCACAGGTTCTCTTATATCCTGGGTCTTTATTGACCTTGAAGGGCTAGGGCCAAAATATTGGCTATCCTTATAGCCCTTCTTTTTCTCCAATTGTCGGTCTGTTAACTTACATTCTCAACCCTCCAGCAGAAAAGCTTTGTAATACTATTATTCTATAACATAGGTACTGGGCTTATCATTACTGGCTTTCTGAGTATCAAATACCTTTGACTTAGCTTGTAAATGATATTTTCTGACCATCATTGATATTCTAATAACTTTCCATACAATGTGATATAAGCAGTTACACAATTTTGACACAGATATTTGGAAATTCAAGGAAATACAAAACTATAGCCTGACAGGACAACTCTTAGTGAGCTGACACCTCCAGCCACACCAGGAATGCCTTTCCTTTGACTCAAGGAAGTGCACACACTTAACCTACAGCTGTGCTCAGGCTATGTGCTTGAAAACCACCAACCATCCTTCCCAGGAGCCACAGGAGACATCTGCAACAAGGGAGTGAATGTGTAATATTTTAAAAATTCTCTGTTATAAGTTTCTCTTGGTCTTGAAATTATGTGATTGCTGCTTCAAATTTCTATGCTACAACAGGAAACACATGCCTCTCAACAGATAAATGGAATGAGAGATATGACCAGATACTTCTTGCCCTAAGAGTTGATAGCCTCCTCTGCCTTGCACCAGCCACCAGGCAGTATTGGCAGAGGGTCACTGCAGGCAGAAGGCCTGCCAGGGCCACTGGCCTCCGCCAGAGACAAGGGGGCCACTATGTCACAGAGGACAACTCAGAATACAGGAAATGTGAAAATGACAGCAACCTGTTTTATGACATGATCAAGCCACACTGGTCTGGGATGACAGCCACAAGAAGCAGGAGTCCTCCAGTCCCAGGCACTCAGCCAGGTGGCACAGAAGGCTAGCCTGCTGTCCCTGGTCTCAAGCTCCACACCTGAAGTCCTGCTCTCCTGTTACATCTCTGACAGCCCAACAGAAACATCTCTGGCCCCTCTGTAACTGCCTCTCCTAGGTCCCATGCTGCCTGGTGGGCTCAGAACCATGCCTGTCTGTGAGCTGCATTTGCTTTGTGGAGCTGCAGTGGGATTCAGCGGGTCTGCGCTGTGGGACATGTCCTCAGCCAGCACCCACCTCTCGTGGACCAGGCAATCCCAGCTCCCCAAGTGGCCCTGCTGTGGCTCTCTCACCTGGCCTAGCCACAGTCTCCTCCCAGTCCCAGGTCCTTACCTGGTCCCATTCTTCTTCAAGAAGGTGCTTTTGACATTGAGGTGGCGGCTGTTGAGCTCCAGGGCAGCAAATCCTCCATTGTCCAGGGTCACAGACTCCTCCATGTTGGAGATGCTCTTACCTAAAGCCCAGCCAAGAAAGCGAGTAGTTTTACTCACATGCCCACTGTAGCAAAACTGAGCCAATTTGCAAACACCAAGAGCCCCAGGATTCTTGCCGGGGGACCAGAGCCCAACCTTGGGCTTGCCTGGCTGCACTGAGAGAAGGGGAATTGTCTTGGTCCTCAGACATGATATAGCTATATTATATACAAGAATATATGATAACACATAAATAAAGAACAAAAATTTTCTTTTTTTGTCTTTTTGAGACAGGGTCTTGCCATGAAGTTCAGGCTGGCCTTGAGTTTATTTTTGTAGCCCAGGCTGGTCTTGAACTTGCACTGATCCTTCTGCCTTAGCCTCCAAAGTGCTGGGATTACATCTGCATGCCACCATGCCCGGCTACTATAAGTAAAGAACAAAAGTGTTGTTTTGCATTTAAAAGTTATGAAATAACACAGCAAGCCCAAGGTGAGTAAGGAAACTCATATATCTGCTTAACAACAATAAATACTTGTCTTCCTAGGGCACACGCTTGAAGAAAGGCTGAAAAACTTCTCCGCGATTTCTGTGTTCTATTGTGAGGAATGATCCATGTGGGTTTTGGCTACACAGTGTGGCAGTGCAGGAGGCAGCCAGCATGCTCTGCACCCTCACTACATTTGTTCCCCATCACTATGCATTCTGTGTTAAAATATGGTGCAAAGTCATTTAATACTGTTAAAAGTTTACGATCTTGTGGGCCACACTGACAGCTGTCCAGTTTGGGCTGGGCTAGCGAGACAGAAAATCTGCTGTGGCGCAGGCCCTGCTCTGGCTCAGGAGGTAGAGAGCTGAGCTGGGGACAGAGATGAGCATCGACCGCATCACTGGAGCGGAGTGACAATATTAGCATTTCAGCATTTGTTTTGCCTGATGCCAAAATGCCAGCATCTTTGCCAATACTTTATGAAAATGTGCTCAGAATGCATAGGCTTATTGAAAGTCAGGGAAGTTAAATATTTAACAAATTTCAAAATAAAAAGAAAAAAACCTCATAGGCATATGACAAAAATAGGAAGCAAAACCCAGGTTTCTGTGGGTGTGATAGAAAAAAAAAAAAAAAAAAAGGCACAAGAGTGGTTTCCTTTTGAATAAAACTATAAAGAATCTCTCCAGCAGGACAGTGTTGGTGGCACATGTCTTCAAATTAACCACCCAATTGTACACTTTAAAAGCCATTTATGAAAGCATTGCAAAACAGATTTTAAAGCACATTAGGAGATAAAATGGAAGAAGCTACAAGAAACCCGAACAGGACAGCCTTCTTAATGGCTTCCCCTCTAAAATGGTGGGGGAGCCCAGCTGCCCACTTGTCCCTGAGCCTGGCCTGCTCTGTGCCTCTGCCCCTTCCTGTGTGTCACCTTTTCTCACAGTCTGATCACACAAGTGGCTGTGTGCCAAGCAGGCTCTGCCAGCTGCCCCTCCTAGGCGCTCCTCTTAGTGCCATGTGTCACCTGGTGACTGCCCGCATGAAGCTGACACCAGATGCAGCCCTTGACCTTGGATCAGTAACAGGACACAAAGTAAACCTATTTATGTGTAATGTATCCAGTCTGAGGCACAGTGTAATGAGCAACAGAAAACAGGCAAAGACAAGGGTTCAGGGGCCACAGTGCTCCCTTCTGATGTCCCCAGAGCACCTCCCTTTCCCCCTCCTCCCCTCCCACATTTCCCACTCACCTCACTGCATGAATGGGCTGTTCACTCATGCAGGAGTGCCACTTTCTGACTTGCACCTTACCTACTGGGTGAGATGCTCTGTGAGGTGTGGACTTTATCTGTGAGGGTCCCTACCACCCTGCTGCCTGCTAGAATATACCAGGGAGTGGCGAGTCTGTGTTCACCCTGAGAGGCCCCTCCTCTGACAGGGAGTGAGGGGCTGCTTTTGCTAGCAAGCAGTGATCTTTACTCAGGCCGCAGCTATCCTATGGGTAACTGAGAGTGGGATAAACTCATGACCTCTCTGTCTTCATGTCCCATGTGGCTGCTTTGCCACCTTTAACTTTGGATCAAACTCCTGCTCCACTGCACACAGACACATTAGTCCCTTCTGTCTAAAAACTGGTTACACAAGGTTGGTTTGTCCTAAATTTTGTTTACCTAGGTCCCTTCATCCCCCTTCAAGACTGAAAAGATGAAGATAAGAGGAACTATTTTAAGATTCCAGGAGCAGTGTGCAGGCAGATCACCCCATGATGGATGGGACTGCTCAGGGAAGCACTGACGCTGTCCCCTAAGCAGGAACAAACATCTCCTGTGGGAACTGCAGTGTCCTCTCAAATAACAGGGGCCTTCCTACAGCCAGGAGGACTTACAGAACCATACCTGAGGCTCCAATTAGGCAGGCCACAATCTGACCCAGGCTGCCTGACTATGCCTGTTTCCTGTCCCTGCATCTGGACTCTTGGCTCTTATGCAGACAGAGCTCAGGTCTGACCACCTACTTCAGCATGTGGCCTCACTGAATAGTAACTTCCTTTCTTTTCCTTCACACCTCATGTCTCTGGACTCCCAGGTGGCAGGTGGCAGACCTGCTGGAGCCCCCAGAGTCAGACTCTCTGGCCTAGAACTCCAGTTACACTCTGCTGGGGACCCGGTACCCTCCCATGTCTATTGATGCTGTTGTGTACAAAAGAAAAACTGAAAGACACAGCAGCAAGCAAGAGATGGACCTTCCTTGGGTACTGCAGATGGGTCGGTGAGAGCCAGAACTGAAAGGAATGGGGCTCAGGACAGCAGCTTGGGAAGCCCAGGCAGGAAGGGGAAGTGGGGGACGCTGGCCTGCCACAGGCCTCAGTGCCACACATCTCTAGGGCAGGAAAGTAGGCGCTGTGAGATAAGCTCCAGCCCCCCAGGCTTCAATTATGATGTTAAATTAATACTCTAGGGTAAGGCTGGATATCAGAAGCTTCAGGTCAGATCTGTCTTTTCAAGTCTGTTTTGCAGATGGAGGAGAGTAAAAGCAGGGAGATTTTCTATGCACCACACATAGGATTCTGTAATAGCATTAACTCAGTAAAATGACATGCCATTCATATATTGCAAATCCCACAGGAATAAAATCTGATTTACGAACACTTGTTAGAAGTGAATTTATACAGAAAAAAAATAAATCCTTTCTTTGAGGGATAAATTGCTTAATGTTACCAAAGCAAACAGTAAGGCTTTTGAGGGGCTTGGGTTTAATAACCCCTTCAGCCCAGGAGGGACGGCATCAGGCCTGGTCTTGCCCCTCACCCCAAGCCTAGGTGGTTAGCTTCTCCAACATCACCTTTCTAGAAAGGACAGATGGGAGTTCCCTGGTGACAGGGAAGATATCTCAGGAAGACATCTAGCCCCACTTGTGTGGTATCAGAGGGCTGTCATCACTCCTTTATTTGTTCACTTATTTTTTCAGTATTGGACACTGAATCCAGGGGCCTTCTACATCCCCAGCCCCTCTAATTTTGTGACACGGTGCTACAAATGTTTGGAGGCACCGTTTTGCTCAGACTGGTCCCAAATGTGCACTCCTCCCACCTCAGTCTCCTATCTGTATTCTCAGGCTCAGCTCCATCTTTGGTGGCTGCTGAGTGGGATAAAGCAGGCTGTAGGCACACAGCTCAGTCACTTTCTGGTTATGCAAGGAACTGGCCTAACTGGTAACTATAATTTTTTGTTAACGATACTGAGGATAATAAAATGCATGCAATGCCCTGATCTTAGGTGTCTAGCACAATGCGTCCTCACCGTCATCTCTGTGTGGTGTGTGGAGCATTTCTGGCCCCCTCTAAGCTTACCCTGCTCCTTCCCTGTCTGTGCCTCTCCTTCGAGGGGCCCTCTGTGACCTGGCCGTGTAAGGACTCACTGTGTTCATCACGGCGGGGGTACAGCCTACCATGTATCCTTTCTGGTCATATGTACGACACCAGTGCACTTGAATGGCAATGCCCAGGAGAGAGCTGAGGCTGACTGACTGAATGACAGATGCTGTGACCAGGCATGTGGCCGAGCTGAGGGCAGCCGGGTAGGATTGGGGTCACCAGGCCAGAGCTGTGCTTTGGGTCTGCCTGTCACCCCCAGGAAGCAGAGCCACTGCACCCATCTCATGTCCTTCATGCCAATGGAAGGGAAAGGCAGGGCAGGAAGAGCAGATAAGGCAGACAGGGAGCTGGGTGCTGCGGGGATGTGGGGACACAGGAGTGGGGCTGGGTGGTGACCGCACCTGCACCACAGCTCTTGTACTTCTTGTTCTGCCCGTGCAGGACCAGGGCAAACACCACCAGCAGGATGATGATCAGGCTCGAGAGCGCCATCACCAGCAGGAACCACCACTCCTCGTAGAACGGGGCTTCCACTTGGGCTGCAGAAGAAACACAAATTCACAGAGAGACGGCACAGGACCTCCAGAAGTGGCTGTCACCTGTGAGCCAGGTGCAGAGAGGATTTGGAGAGTGAGCTGAGTCATAAGGAAGACGAAACCAGGCCAGGCCACGGTGGGTCAATCAACTCCTTTTCCATGGGAGCAGCTGAGGCTCTGTGACCTCTGCAGCAGGATTTGGAGATTTTTGCAAAATAGTCTCAGCATCCTCCTACTTGGAAATAGCTGTATCCTTGCCCTGCCCTTGACCATCACATCTACCATCATGCTCCCCTAATTTCATACATTGAAAAACGCTGTCTGGCTTAGAGTTCTGCTCGCAGAACCTTCAGGCCTCCCTTCTGGCTGGTCCTCATGCCCTCACTGCAACTGGCATCGTCTCTTGCCCATGCCACAGAACCTTGTTCTATCCTTTTTATGCCTTCCTTGCTTGCTCATGTCTATTCTTTTTAAAAAATGTATTTAGTACAGGGTTTACAGGGTCTCGCTACACAGATCGGACTTGTAGTGATCCTTCCTGTTTTTCAGCCTCCCAGGAGCTGGGAGTACAGGCAAGCACCACCATGCCCAGTCTCAATTACCCTCTCAGGGCACTCCAGGAGGGAAGCTGGCACAGCAGGCTAGGGATTGAGCCCCCGGCCCCTGCATCTGCCTAAGCAGAAGCTACGTTTATTCTTTATATAGCTACCATGTCGGTCAAACTGTCCCCTCCTTCCATCCTGCAGGGCCACCACTGGATTTGGGGTACAGGCTGAGCCCTCAAGGCCCCCAGGACTTGACTTCTGCTTCGTGCCCAGCTTTGGATCTCCTGGGATCTGTAGACAAGTCTGTCATGGTGAGCACTTACCAAGTGTGTTTGTCTGCCTACCTATTGTCCTCTTCCACCAAACTAGAGTCCCTGGAGGCTGTGGCTATGTTTTATTTATTTTGTGCCTCCAGAAAAACTGAGCTGAACTACCAGTCTCCTCTTTAGATTTATTTTTGAGAAGTGAACAGACAAGGTTTCATTTAGAAGTCACTTTTCAAAAGGGAATTCCTCTTTCTGAAGTTGTGTTGTTTCCTAAGTGGTTTTTCAGTGGGTACTGGTTAGTCTTGGAGTCCTACTGTGACCCTCTGAAGCTTCTCCACAGGGGGTTGGTTTATGGCATTTGACGTCCCTAGTGTGCAGTCTCTTACAGGCAAAGCCCGGGGTCTGCTTGCAGCTGCCAGAGTCCACAGAACACACATCTATGTTGCATTAAGTGTATCTCTGGCTAGATGAAGAATGTGTGCACACTGGGAATAAAAGGGAAATTGGTTTTGGATAATGCTCTGCCACAGGTTTCTTAGGAAATAACAGTATTTTGAATCTAAAAGGCAGAGGCAGATTTTCAGGCTATGCATTCAATAGGCAGGTAATAAGGCCAATATGGCCAAGCATCCATAATGGCTTGGCTCTGGTAGTGGCAGAAAAGAAAGGCTTTGCCACATCTTGGGCCCTCATGCCAGGGCAGGAGCCCCATGTGCCACAGCCAGGGTGGCAACACAAGGCCAGCAGGGGACAGTGGCTGGATCCTTGGGCAGAAGGGATGAGGTGGCAGTGGACAGCCAGGACAGCATTTGTATGCAGTGGAAGCTCAGAGAGGTATCCATACAGGATGTACTGGAGAAGGGAGAGGGAGCCATGTACCGCACGTGCGGGCCTAGTTTGCAATCACATTGTATCAGTTTTTCACAGATGAACCAGATACCACATTGCTGTGTGCTGGGGCTCCATACCCTACTTTCTACACTTTGGGGCATGTTTAAGGCTGTTCACAATAAAATTAATTGAATGAGTATTTTCCCCCAAATCTTGCTTATTAAAACTTGGCATGGAACCCTGCACCCTTCTTTGCTGCCCTTTTCACTGAGGGACCCTAAATCTGAGGGAGATCCTAGATCTAGGTACAAGTCAGGGCTCCAGCTCACCCACAGACCCCATCCCTCCTCAGGCCCCTGGAAGACAAAGGCTGTTTGCAATTTCAGCAATGGGGTCAGTAGTTTAGCCAACCTAAAAGCTAGTGATGAAGCGAGGTGTAGAATCTTAGCATTCTGGGAGGCTGAGGCGGGAGGATTGCACTTTCATCTGCTCTGCACAACTTGGTGAGTTAGTGAGATTTGGTCTCCAAACCAACCAACAAACAAACAAACAAACAAACAAACGATGAAACATGTTCTCCACATAAGGAAGATTAGTACTGAGACTGGACTTTTGACTCAGCCTGTGATAGTTACTGGCTGGACTCTGCCAGCCACCCCTCACTCTTTTTTGTCCCTGTTTGCCACCAGTGGGCGCCTTTTTCCTAATCCTTTTATCTTGTCCATTATCTCCAGCCAACCCTCATTTAGACCCCTTTTGTCTAGGCATTTGCATGGCTCTGAGGCAGAGCTTGTGGAAAAAGATCACGGGCTCCTACCTGATACCGCTGGGGAGGGTCTGCTAGGCTCCCCATATCCCGCCTCATTGGCAGCTACCACACGGAACTCATACGCCACTCCCTGTCGGAGCTTATGCAGGCTGATGGTGTAGGAGGTGGCGCTCCGGGGAATGTCCTTTACAAACATGTCCCATAAGCCTTCATCTGCAAGGGGAACAGAGAGAGACACAGGGCAGAGGTGAGGAAGGTCTTCTCTCTAGGCTCTGGACACAGAACTTTCCTGACCATCAGTCCTGGGCTGCCCTGGACCAGGGCTGGTGTAACTGTCCCTGGCTAGTGAGGGCTGCATGGGGCAAAGGGAGAAAGGCAGATTTCTTTGTTGAAGACAGACAGCACTGAAGTTGCAAGCTGGCCAGCAGCATTTCCTTGGTCCTGTTCCCCTCCCCTTCCTATGTGTCCCTGGCTGCTTACTCCATCTGTCTTTAGGATTTCTGGCTCTCATCTCGATGGCTGCTGCCCTTACTGCCCACTGTGTGCATACCATTACCAACCCCGGTTAACCCACTGACAACTCCGCTTGGCCTGGCCACCCTTCTGGTCACCAGAAGGTCCCCATGCATCTGGAGTGCCCCATCTGCACCCTAATCGGAAACACATGCAGTCCAAGGGTCAGGGTACAGGCTTGAAGCCCCAGCTTCTCTGCCAGGGCTGCTAGCTCCACAGTGGTACCAGACCCATCTTCTATGTGTGAGCAGAACTGCAGGGCAGTGTTGCCAATCTGCAGACATGGGCTGATCTGTCACAGCAGAGCCCTGGATGGCAGGTAATGGGGGGATGCCCGAGTCATGGGACCCACACCTTCTCAGTAGCAATCCTGCCCAGGCCCCCTTTCCTCCCCTGGCTTTCTACTTAGTCCATTTCCCCCTTAAGGAAAAAAAAAAAAAAAGCACAGTTCGCTGCCTGTGGTCCCTTTGTTGTACATGAACTCACTCTTTGAGGCTAAAGTGAATTTGATTTTCAATGTGAAAATACAAAACTGTTGTGGCAATTGTTTCTAAACAGAACATTTCTCAGATCCTAATGTAAAAGCAATGTGTAGGGCGACCAGTACTTACGAATTTTTTTCCATGTGGTAAATTTCAAAGCATGGAACAACATAAAGCGGAACATCACATTCCACACAAAATACATGTTTGTCCCTCAATCTTGTAATCCTTGTTCTCTTGAGAATGGCAAACTTTGCAGTGAGAAATTTTGTGGTAAACTTTAAAAGTAAAGCTAGAAATGTAATCTAAGAATTATCTTGGGGTAAACAAATGAGTTTTTTTTGGAGGCAAAAAGGAAATGGATTAAAGGTCAGCTCAAAACCATGCTGTATTAAGGCCAAGTAGCCTCTGAAGTGGCTTCAACACCAAACCCACGCTCAGAGGACCAGGTTCCAACTTTATGTTCAGGTGTTACCAGATACAAGTGGAACTTTAAAAATATACACTGAACTTCGAACAGATGATTGCTTGCCAGTGCACGGGCTAACATGATTCCTAATTGCTGAGAGGTGGAAACAGCCCAAGGGTCCATGCACGGACAGACGAACGGAGATGGCGTGGGGTGCAACCTTATGCAGCCGTGTGAAGGAAGGCTATTTGGAAGCACAGCACAACAGGGACAAGCCTCAAGGACAGGAAGCTCGGGGAACTAAGCTTGCCACAGAAAGACAGAGTGAAGCTTCTGCTTCTGAGAGGTTCTGGGAACAGCTGCCAGAGTGGAGTGGTCAGGGAAGTGAGTCAGGGTGTAACAAGGACAGGTTCAGCCTGAAAAGACACACACAGAGCTCCGTGGATGGATGGGGCGGGATGGGGAGGGCTGCATGCTATGAGTGCACTCAAGGCTACTCTGTCGGATGCTCAGAATAGTTACAGTATCAAATTTTGTTATGCATATTTTACTACAGTTAAAAATGCTGAATCTATTTAAACACCAACATAAAATGTTAATAAAGTTAAAATTAAAGTCAGAAAATCTGACGCAGAAAGGAAGGAAGGAGCAAATGAGTTTGGTTGGTTCTAAGCTTTCAGTCTCCCAAGTGCTGGGATTACAGGCTGAAAATTTATTATCAAAAGCATAGACCCCCACAGCATCATGACTGAAAGCATGAATCTGGAACTAGATAACCCTTAGTGTGAAGCCTGGTCTTGTCAAGTAACTGTGTGACCTCAGGCAGAGAACTCAACCTCTCTGTGCCTTGCCTGTAGAATGGTGATACTAAGGGATCTCTATCATAGGCTTGCTTGGAGCGTTAAACAAGTTATTATTCATAAAGTGCTTAGAATACTGCTCCACACATAGCAAGCTGTACATGAATGTTTGTAAAATGAAATATAAATTTACTCCCCAAGGAGGCTTTTTGCTAAAAGGTAGGCTCAGAGCCCAAAATGCTCATTTGAAGTAGCAATACTTCACACGTTATATTTTCTTTTATAGGCACAGGTATGTGATACTTTAAAAAGCAGGAGCTCCGGAGAGGAAACGCCATTTGAATATGCATGTGCATGCACTGACAGCTTTATGGGGCCCGGAGGTGATCCGGGAACTTGCCCGTCACAAGGGAGCACCAGATTTGCTCGGATGGATTAGCCCCATGGTAAACAGCAGGAAATTGCCAGTGTGTCAGGCTCTGTTTGCAGAGGATTTAGAGTTTTCCCGACCGAGTCCTCACAGTCACAGGTTAATGAAGGAGTGGATGTGAATGATTTTCAAGGTACACATCTCTGCACAGGCCGAGGGGCAGAACAATGATGATCCACCTCTAAATATTCATGCCATCACGAAGTCTCATCAAGATACTCATTACCAGTAATAATGTCAAGGTGGCAAGCTGCAGCCCAAGTGGGGCTTTTCCCACTTTAAATACTGAGGTTTACAGAAGGACTGATACTGCGTTTCCATGCGAGTTCTACAGAAGGACAGTCAGGAGTGCTTGTGCACTGACTCCCAACAGGCTGCTTCCTCGCCTGGGGGCTCCTCCATCCTTCCCCTGCACCCTCACTCATGGCAAATGCTCCAGGCGCTGATCTTTGGCAGGCTCTGTTCCACACCCCCAGGAGCCAGATGAGACTGGTTCTCAGTGAGCCATGCACAGTCCAGGGCAGGGCTGGATGAGAAGCAGGGCCATGGCCAGCAGGATCCCACCCCACTCTGCAGGGAGGCGTGGCTGCTTTCTCCATAGGCTCTTGAATTTATTAAGAGTTTGGCAAATATCTATCACCATTGTCCATCCTCTCGCCACCCATCCGCTATCCTGTGTCCTCGCCTGAGTGGACTTTCAGCAGCTAACAACATCCACGGTTTCCTAGTGCTTACCACAAGCAAGTCACCGTTCAAGAGCTTTAACTGCTGAGTAAGTCGTGGAGTGTTCCTCCTCTAGGAAGATAATTTTATGTTGTGATGGAAGACAGAAAAGGCAAAAATACTTACAAACTGAGTGCTGGTTAAGCCGACTGAAATTAAGGCGCCACGCACATGAAAGATTTCCTGTGTTTGGGTCTGAGCACCTCTGGAAGAAGTTCTCTGAATGTCTTTTGCATTAATGTTTCTGTAATGCTTTCCTGCAGCTAGGGGAAAAAATGACTCCCCTTCCTCTCCCATTACCTAAAGGCCACATTTTATTTTAAGCGCTCTGTCATAGCTCTAGGAATGGTGTACATTTTTTATAAAAACATTTTAAAATATTGATACAGAATCTCAACACTGAAAGATTTATTTAGCAATCCTTTTATACTCAAAAATGGGGAGGGGATGTCATTCTGTGATAATTTCTTTTTGAATTAATGGAAAAAAAGTTCACATTTTTATTCTGCTTAATTCTGCCTTCCCTAAATTAGCATATTCAGCATTTTATGCTCCAGCTATAACTCACTGGGCTATTTATCCATACCAATATTTACACCATGATCACGAGTGGGTGAGAAAAAAGTTGGCAGCCTCTACAGTATCCAGTTTTTTCAACTGTGGATTATTTTTTCATTTGTATTATGCTGCTAAATATCTCAATAAATCAATGATGGAGAAAAGTATCTCTATAAATGAGAGGAGAAAATAACATCACAGAACCATTAGCAATAATGAGATTTGTGTGACTGGTTTTTCATGCACCAGGAGGTTTCCTGTGCCTAGGATGCCCCTCAGTCCACAATGGGGAGGTGAATAGGAGCCTATCAACCTCCCTTCCCAGGCATATAGTGCAGGGGCTTCTCAATGTCAGGAATGGCTCATTCCTCTGAGATGCTTGGGATTCCTAGGCCTGGCTGTCCTCTTGGGGAAGAGTTGAGAAGTCGCAGTCATGGAAACCTATGGCCCTAGCAGTAAAAGAAGAGTCAAGGCCCTTTCCAAGACAGCCCAGAGTTGCTTGGTCCCTGGGTAATGGATCCCCTCTCTTCTGATCCCAGAGCTAAACCCTCCTGTGTGGGGCCACACTTTAAACCTCCAGGAAGCACCCTCTTGGTATCCAGGGAACTCAGGAAGTCCATGCTGTGCAGGGAACTTTAACTCCACCAGCTTCCCCCTATGTTCTGCCTGGATACTGGGGAGAAATTTTCCAGGCTTTTGTTACTGAGACACTGGGAAAAATTACAGGTAAGGCCCTTAAGAAAGTGGGGGAGCTGTTGAGAAAGAAACTTTGCAAATTTTGCTAAATCAGCAGCCTGTCATCACAAACCTGAAGTGCTGTTAACTTCAGGAGGAAAGATGAATGTGCAAGTCTGGTCTGCATCTCAGTGTTTTTTTTTTTTTTTTTTTCAAAGGAATCTACCAGTTGTTCTGTTATTGCATTATTTGTCTACTAACAGAAGGAAAGCGGCTAATACTGAAGATTGCCCAAAAAGAAATCTTTTCTAGTCAAATAAATACATTTTGCTATCTGAGACCATGCTTGCTTCTGGCGGGTACAGTGAGTGAGCTTTTATCTTTCCCTGACAATGTCTCTTGTGCCCTGATGGTAGGAGGCACATCTGCTCCCCAACAATGTCCTGATGAGTGCAAAGATGTGATCTCCTCTTTTCTGAACCAAGACAGAGCTCAGTGCATTGCATCCAAAGGGATGCAGCCACCGAAAGCATCCTCCAACCGCTGCCTAGGACTTAGTGGTGCCCCGCAGGTATTAGGGCAGATGCTGCCGCCAATATAAAAGTGTGATTTCATGGACAATTAAGCAGGGTCTCCATGCTGAATGAAACTGTCATTCACTGCCTGAGATTTCTGGTTCCGCTAACTCACACAACCAACAACCTGACTGTCAGCCTGTAGATCAGAGCAAATGAAAGCCTGTCAGCTGTTTATTTCTTAAACACTGCCATCTCTCTGTGTCTAAACGGTTGAGCTAGGCTAGAGATGTCACTGAAACAGGTGGGGCTTGAACACAACACTGAATACATCTGCTAATAAAAGTCCTTCCATTACTTTTATTACCCTCACTCAAGGCAGAAGACAGCAAGCCATGTGTGTCTGTGTGCAAGGGGCACCTGTGCAGAACTCACGGGCTGACATGCTGTCAACAGGCGCGGTGACAGAACAGAGAGAGGTGACAAAGAACGGGCCGTGTGAGGCAGGGCCGCAGCCGCTGTGCTACTCCTGCTCAATTTGCTGCTGTGGGACCTTCTGTGAATATTGTGCCTTCAGAACAATACTGATTTTCTCCTGGCTCAACTGAAAACTGAAAATTAACAGAATGAAGGAAGAAAGGCCTGGGGGAGCCCAGGAGAGTGAGCTAGGACCCCTTCTCTCCTCTGGCTGGAGGCATCATCTGTGAACAATGCGATACACTGTCTGTGCGCCAGGCATGGCCTAACAGTGTATTTCATGGCTGCTTTGGAGAGGAAAATATATTTACAGTTCCTTTAGTGCCATTCCAGTGTATTGTGTAAATATGTAAATTAGGCTTCGTGAGCCACACAGTAAAATGCCTTGGAATAATTTGTGCAAATAAATCACCCACATCTGCCCACTGCATAGTTGCCACTGTCTTCCAGGGAGCTTTGTGACATGGTTTGGGGGACACTTGTGCATAGCCATGGAAATGAATTAAGCTGCAGTCTGTCCTGGTAGAATGTAATGACCATGTCCTTGGACCACACTCAAGGCCACCCTCTCTGGGAATCTGAGAGGCTCTGTGTCCTAGCCTTGTGTCAGTTTCATTAACTGCTGCTCAGTTCTATGTCCCCAGCATATGGAGGCCATGAGATTCTTTAGCAGAACTTGCAGGCTGGAAGTGAGGAGGCAGACTGAGGAGAGACAGGCCGCTCGGCTATCCATTGGCGAGGGAGGGATATGGTGGGATGTGGATATCAGGCTGTGAGGCCTCTGGGGGCAGCAGGGCCCACCTACCACAAAGTGCCTGCAAAGCCAGCACGCGGCTGCTCCTCGTGAACCAGGCCCGCACCACCTGTGAACCACTCCCTGCTTGGAGGACATCTTCAGAGAGCTTCGGTGGAGAAAATGAGAAGATATAGCATTTAATGTTTTGTGTAATGAGGCCTGAAATAGATGACAGCTGAGATCCAGGCCCCTGGCTACCAGCAAGGTGTTTAAATATTGACAATCCATAAAAGCCTCCCACTCCACTCTGACTTGCTACTGGCCTGAGTCACAGAGGTGTGGGCAGCTTTCTCAGCTCTTGGGTTCAGCAGCCCACTTGAGTTCTGCTAATGATCTGAAAGGGGAAATAGTTGGCAACCTGCTTTCACACCTCGGGCAATAAAATGGGCTCAAAAGCAAGATCTTTAGCTGTCACCGAGAAGGGCGGGGTCTTCCAGGTCAGTCTCTATGTGTTAGCCCCCTTTGTGAGGTCCCTGTCCACAGTCCAACAGTGGCACTGCCAAGCACAAACCTCCTGACTTTTCCACAAGGCATAGAGTCCATCAAGAAGCCAAGCAACATGCTGATTAGGTGCTTTTCACACTGTCTTGCTGATCTGTACAGACTGCACAGACAGGCAGCCTCATGTCCTGTTTCCTGCATGACAGCACCTGGAGAAGTTGTTAGTGGCCCCCAGGTACGCCTCACCTGGGGGCCAAGATCTTCCTGCTCTTGCGAAGTAGCAGGCCTCAGTGATGGAGTTAAGGCTCAAGGCAGGCAGAGGCATCTGGCTGGCAAGGTCATACATCTTCCATGCTGGTCTTGTACATGAGTATGCTGGACTCAAAAACACATTAGTGGACTATTCTGGGGGAGGCTGACTAGGCTGGTTTTTTATTAATTAAACTTGACTTTTTATGTTAAGGTCATTTGTAAGTCCCAGGCAGTTGTAAGGAATATAGAGGCAGTCGGGTACATATGCTAGCTTTCCCTCAGTGGTAGCATCTGTCCTGTGTCAAAGCCAGGATGTTGCCAGTGGACAGCAGAGGCACAGAATGTCTCTGAAGCTCTCTTAGAGCCACATGTCTTCTGGGATAATAGGTAACAGAGGTAGACAGGTATCCAGGTGGAAGGAAATCACTGGGTGAGACAGTTGTGTTTATCTGGGTCCCGCTACTGGTACCACTGACTCACTTGGAAGTGGGGTGACTCTCAAGGACATCTTCCCAAAATGGTTTTAGACTCTTGAAGTGGGGTTGAAAAGGACATCAATTATCCTGGTAATGCTCAATTACTTAGAGGCAAATGAAAGTTCCTAGTAATCTATGCCTCTTACTAGTGCAGACATGATTGTGGGTTGTTCTTTGTGCTACTTGTTCAGCTATGTGGTTCTTTGGAAGGTGTACAGGGAGTTGGATTTATAATAAGGATCTGTCACCCTTATTTTAGGGCAACCCAGAAGCTAGAGCCTTCACAAACTTATTGATTAACTGGGTCTGACGGAGTCAACAAACAACCGTAATTTCAAAGCCATGACAAGTGTAAACAAAACTGAAATATCAGCAACAGCTGAAATGTCACATGTGGATATCCATGTTCATACAGATGGCAGTCAAAGGCCCTGCTGTGACTTAGGAGGCTTCCCACCTGTTATGGTGGGTGACATAGGCTTCCACCCTGCTACCACCCACCATGATGGGCAAATTCTTGTGCAAGTCCTAACCATCCATACCTCACAGTGACCTGATTTGGAAAAAGAGTGATTATGATGTGTTTAGCTCAACTAGAACATTGTGAATTCCTAAGATAGCACGGACTTGTGGCCTTGCAAGAAGGGGGAATCTGGAGCTTCAGCACAATGAGAAGGCCCTGGGTGAAGGAGGGCAGAGAGGGGCAAAGCACCTGTGAGCCAGGGAGCACCAAGGATGACCAGCTGCCACAGGAAGTGAGGAGAAAAGTAGAGAACAGGTTTTTCCTCACAGACACAGGAAGCAATTAACCCTTCCAGTTTCCAAAGTTATAAGACAAAAGATTTCTGCTGATTCAGCTGCCCAGTTTGGGGTGCTTTGTCATGACCCTAGCACATTAATGCCCCTCCATTCATAGGGAACAGAAATGATAAATTTCAGTTAGAGGTTAACAAAAATACAGCTGTGGGTTTTTTCCCATGCAAGTGTATAGAGCTGCTGAATTTTATCCATAATTCTTGTCCATGAGTCCATTTTTGTTGCTATAGTAAAATATCCAAGGCTATGTACTTTATAAAAGAAAGATTTAGTTAAGCTCACAGGGCTGGAGATTCAACAGCAGGGTGCTAGTGGCTGCTTGGTTCTGGTGAAGGTCTCCCTAGCTTTATTACAACATGGCAATGGTATCTTGGAGAAGCGCTGTGTGTATGCGTGTGTGTGTGTGTGTGTGTGTGTGTGTGTGTGTGTGTGTGTGATAACAAGGTGAGACAGCAGCCAGAGAGTGGAAGGGCCAGTTTTGCTCCTTTATTTTTATTTATTTATTTATTTATTTGTCTTTTTGAGACAGGGTCTCGCTATGCAGTTGAGGCTGGTCCTGAGCTCACTTTTGTAGCCCAGGCTGGTCTCGAACTCGCACTGATCCTCCTGCCTCAGCCTCCCGAGTGCTGGGATTACAGGCGTGAGCCACCACGCCCGGCTTAGTTTCACTCCTTTAAAACATCTCACTCTTAGAATAAGGCCCTTACTCCACAACACCAACATTAGTCCTTTCCAGGCCATACTCCCAAGGACCAAGTTACCTCCCACTGGGCTCCAGCTCTTATAGGCCCTACCACCTCCCAACATCATTATGCTGGCACCAAGTTTCTAAAAAATACCTTTGGGGTATTCTCAAGTGATGTCCAGATGACTATAGACCCTTTGGGTGGGGACCTGGTGACCACAAAAGCCCAAGACTCTTCACTGATTTGAGGCCTTCTGCTGCAGAGCTGGCTAAATGCCTTGCTCGAGAGACAACACCAGGGCCCAGCTCAGCAGCCTAAAGTCATGAATTCTTTTTTGGCAGTCCTAGGGATTGAACCCAGGGCCTTTGCCGTGAGCTACATCTTCAGAACATTTATTCACTCATATTTTGAGACAAAGGTCTCATTACATCATTAGGTTTCCCAGTGCATCCCAGAGTGCTAGAATGACAGCCATGCACCACCACACCCGGCTAAATTCATGAATTCTTGAGCCAAAGACCTTGTCACACTGCCTTTCAGTCTTATAAGATTTTTCAGTCTTACATACTCAGTCCTCTTTAGAAGTTTCCATTAGGTGCTTCTAATTTGTAACCTTGTAAGTGCAATTTGGTGGTGGGGAAGGGGCATTCCTGAACATGACACTGGATATAACCACAGGGGCCTTTCTTCTGGGTCTAACAGCTTCTTTACATATTGGACCCAATCGAGTCCTGGGCTTCGGTCCATTCAGAAAGCGGCTCCTCATTCCTTCTGAAGACATCATGACAGATCACCCAGCTCAGCCTCAAGTGCTCCCAGTCATGGTGGGACCCTCTGGAGGTCGCGAGGATGCTGCTTAGCACTCTCCATGTTCAATAGTGCCTTCTGCTCCCAGCAGCAATGTCCTGCTCAACTTGTTAGAATTTTTTCCTCTAATAATGTCCATCTTTATTTTTATTTTATTTTATTTTATTTTATTATTTTCTTTTTTCTTTTTATCTTTTTGAAATAGGGTCTCACTGTAGTTCAGGCTGGCCTTGAGCTCACTTTTGTGGCCCAGGCTGGTCTCAAACTTGCACTGATCCTCCTGCCTCAGCCTCCCAAGTGCTGGGATTACAGTAGGGGTGAGCCACCACACCCAGCTCCATTCTCATTTTTAAAGCTGAGAGGAACTCTTCCTTTTATGCCACTGATGAGAATGTCAATTACCATAGCCTCCATGGAGAATAGAACACAGGTTTCTCAAAAAGCTAAAACTAGAGCAGGACCCAGCAATCAAGCCTACTCTATCCAGAGGAAAATACAGTAGCCAAGATATGAAACAGTTTAGTGTCCATCAATGGAAGAATGGAGAAAGAAAGTGTTTTAGGTACACAATGGAGTATTATTTGGTCATAAAGAATGAAATCCTGTCATTGGCAGTAGAACAGATGGGACAAGAGGATCTTATGTTAAGCGGAATACCCCAGCCCCACAAAGACAGATACTGCATGTTCTCTTACACATGTGGAGACTAAGAAAAGTCAATTTGGGACACTTGCCTTTCTCCCTGGAAGGAGACTAGGGACAGGGAAGGTGCTCCAAATGGTGTGTAGGAAAGGGTGCCTGGGCATGAGTATGCACAATATATGATATGTGAGAATTTCACACCGAATCTCTGTAATATGTATAATTAAGATGCACTAATATAAAAATAAAACGTGAAGTGAAAAAAATGTAGACTGGAAGTAAGGATGGATGAAAAGCAGAGCAGCAGCTGATCTTAGACCTCTTTCTCAGAAGCCCATGAATATTTGTAGTTAGCAAGAAGAGCACAGCTTCGTCCATGTTTGCAAGTCTGCCCTTGAGATGCATTTCCAGAGATGTCCTCGGGTCTGCTTGAGAAGGGGAAGCAACCCAAAGTGTCGTTTGGCTGCTACCTGTGTGTTTCTGAGGATGGCACTGACCATCCTCCTGCCAAGTGTCCCTTGGCTAACATCCCATGTCTCAGTGGCTATTAGGCCACAGCACAGCTGTGGTCCCGAAAACAGGATGAGTGGGAGGATGAGCTTCTCCTTCCACCCAGACAGGCCTGGCGCCACAGTGCTGCCTGCCAAAGGCCGAGACCCCACTGTCCCAGGGTGCGCAGGGCCTACCTGAAGGCCTGGCCTCTATGACAAAGCCAGTCGTGGGTGTGCTGCCGGGGCTGCCCTCTGTCCACTGCAGGGTCAGGTCTGAGGTGGATTTGGTGACTGACACATCTCTAGGAGAACCTGGGGACCCTGCAGAACAAAGAGAGAAGTAGAGTAAAGCCATTGATCTTGGGGGAACTGGTCATCCCTCAGTGAGGGGCCAGACCTTCTCAGTTCCTAAGTCTCCAGGTAGGTTACTAACCCTCATTCTACTATGGACTTCAACCTAAAAATAGGAAATGAGCTGGGTATGGTGGAACACATTAGTAATCCTTACTCTCTGGAAGGCTGAGGCTGGAGGGTTTCAAGTTTGAGCCCAGCCATGGCAATTTAGCAAGACTGTGTCTCAAATAACAAAAAAATAAAAATAAAAATTAAAATAAGAAGGCCTAAGGATATAGCTCAGTGTAAAGGCCCTGGGTTCAATCCTCAAGACTGAAAAAAAATCTGGAAGTGATCAGCAGTCAGAAAGAGATGGCACAGGCAGAGTACCTGGCACCTGCTGTACTCCCTAAATATCGTGCTGCTGCTGAGGCCTTGTCAGTGTCAGAGCTGGCTGAGTGGGATGTTCCTGTGTCCTTCCTGTGATACGTGCAAAGTTTTAAATTTTATTTTAAAAGTTGAATTCATTTTGGTTCACAAACTAATCATTTCACAATTCTGGAAAAGATGTCTAGATCTGTATGGGAAAGACAGATTCAGTCAGTTCGTCACCCAAAGCTGAGTTTGCAAACAAAAACAAGATATTGCCTAGCACTTCTTTTTGCAAATCAAAGGTTGTGAACAAAAGCATTTGTGAACTGAGATACTACTGTGTTTTCTCTTACTTACGTTCTCATTAAACACAAATGTCCGGGCTTACCATGTGAAAAGCTGCTCGCTTGCACAGGAGGAGCCCACCTGCGGCATGGCCCTTGCCTTGGCCGGCTTCCATGCTGCCCAAATGTCCCAAGCTCCTGAAGTGCTGCCTGGCCAGAAGTACTAGGCTGAGGAGCTAGCTAAGTCCTCAGCTCAGCGAAACCAGAAGTGAGGCTGAAGGCCTGACTGAGGTTCACCTGTCGCCCAAGTTCCACTTACCCTCAGCTGGACCTGCGGTGACATTGGCTTGGAGCTCTGGCCCATAGGCAATGGTCCGTGCTTGGACACGGAAAAAGTAGGTCACTCCCTTGGTGAGGTCGCGCACCTTCAACCAGCGCTGCCAATTCCCTTTCACATCTACTGTCACCACTTTGCTCACACCTGGACCAGCAAAGAGCAAAGAAGAGAAGGCACTGAGCCCTGAGAAGTAATCCAGCACTGTCTGATCTGAGGCGATAACAGGAAACAGCCTGCAGTTGGCTGAGGAAGTGGTTCTTACAATTAGGAGGAGTTCAAGCAGTGATTAGGGCCAATTTTCAGCACAGATAAGTGTAATTAGAATTTAAGGTTGATAAGTAGCACCAATAAAGAAAAGAACCCACTCCACAATGCTTGGAAGAGATGGCCTAACTCAGTGGCACCCCAGAAGGAAGGAGGACAGTCATCCAACTCCTCATGGCTGATGTGGATAGGGGCACAGTCCTGCCTGTCTCAGTATAGCTCCCTAGATGGCCCTGCAGAGAAGGTCCTCTTCCCACACTCAGAAAGATACTGATAAGGTAAAAGTTGAGCTCCACCATGAGGGCAGGGTCTGTGGTCTAACTGGCTTGGCTAGCTTGTGGCCTTCAGGCTCAAAAACTTGTCAGAATGTCATCTGTGATCTTGCAGCTAAGATAAAGTTATCACTGTAAGTACTGATGCCTCAATACAAGAATGATGTACATACAGAGGCCGTGAGCAATGGAAAAAGATTCTTGAGTGGATTAAGTACAGTGGCACGCCCGATCCATGACAGACACATTCCAAGGCCCCATGTCTACCTAGAACTGGGGGTTGTACCAGGTGCTAGGAACACTAGGTCTTCTCAGGGTGACCTGCAGTGCTGCCTTAGTACCCAAGTCAACTTGTCCTTTGTGTTGACTGTCATCCTCAGATGAAGTAGGTACTACTGGATCCAAAGTTATGGCAGCAACTTCTTTTTCTGTTATTAAAAAAATGCCTTTGTTCTCCTCAGAGCAAAAACAAACCCATGAACAGATTTGTAAACTTGATCCCACTAGGAGGTAGAGCCAGTCTGGCCTTTCCTCCACCTGAAGTGTGTCTGAATTTTATTTATTTAGTCAATTTTTAAACCATGTCCTGTACTACAAAGCCTCAGGGTGCAATTCCATAAAATACTTCCATTTGAAACATCTTTAAAAACATAAAAATAGCTCTGCCGTCAAACCGGATTCCTATGAGCAAATGAGTGGGGCACTGCAGGCAGCTCAGTGTTCCAGGTGGCCTCATGGTTCAGTGGTTTAGTAGTTTGGGAGGTGTGGTGGCCCAGGGCAGGGTGGTAATGGTGTGGCGCTCTGGTGGCATGGTAGTCTCTGCAGTGGCCAGGGAATGGCCAGCCATGGCTATGGGCTCATCTCAGCACACAGGATGACCCAGGATGCCTTTCTGATGGGGTGATGGTACCAGGTAAGGATAATGCCCTCTGCTTCCCTTGGCCTGGCTGATCAGTGTGACACTTCAGGGTTTTGTAGTCTGTGTCAGGAGGACACCTCTGAGCATCCTCCAGCTATCACTAGCAGGCAAGGCCACCGTTGGAAAGATTTTTGTCTGCAAAGCACACTTCAGGCAGATAGCAATTCACTTTCACACATATAAACAAGTCTTTCTCGTCTTTGACAATCTTCACAAGAGAACTACCATTACTGCGGAGTGAATACAACTCTATCCTAAACAAAAATGCTGGTTGTTTTCACTATGTTTGCAAACACATCTCGAGAAACATGCAGCTTCTAGGAGACATTTTAAAATACTAAAAATCAAATGGCAATCCAGTTACTACTTTAGAAGTTTGAAGTCTGTTGGAAATCTGGAATCCAACAGCTGGGGCAGAGGGGTCTTTGGGAACCCAACTCAAAGGTGAACCTGTCCCATGGACTGTGGTGCCCCACACTGTGATCAGCTCAGTTTGCGGGGGTCAGCAGTGACAGATGTACAGTGATCAGGAAGGAGGGAACATGCCCAGGCCCGACCTAGGTCAGAACCCCGGGTGATTTGTTCTTCGTAGGCTGCCTCTGCTGAGATTCTGACTTGAGCTGACCTGCAGGGCCAGTGTGAGCCATGAAGACCAAGAGCAAACCCTCCTCCCCTTCAGTTTCCCAGCATGGGGTGAGCAGCAGGAACATCAGAGGGCAAAAACAGCTTTCGGAGACAGACAGGAACAATGCCAGTGACAGGCAGTGTTATGACTTGTGAAAAGAGGTGAAAAAATGATTGCAGGTAAAGTGAGTCCACCTGTTGTCACTTGGGGTGACAAGCCCACTCCTGCTATGCAGTCCACAGTTTGTGAGCAGTATGGAAATTTGCTGTGACAGATTCCCCTGGCGCTACCTCTGTCTCTGTTGCTTACCTCTGCATTTGCTCCCAAACATGGCACTCCAGCCATTCCCTCTGCATAAGCAGTGAAGATCTAGCTTTGGAATATGGCCACTTGCATTCAAGTTCTGCTTCCCTTCTTTCTTGTTCAAATGCAAGTTTGGAGCAGGTGAACTAAGGGCTCTACAAATGGTTTCTTTGCCTAAGGAAGGGAATGAGGCAGAAACTGGAGGATTTGTGGCTGGAACATGCGTGGTACAGTGGGTGGTTTATGTAAGTACAAAATAAACACTGTCCATCTATGACACAGGGGTCATGTTGACAGGGTGCACACAAGAAAGCTATAAGTGCACTGAATATAATGAATGTGACCATCTGATGTCAGACATTTCAGATGCCTTTTGACTTTCTCATTGGTGCAAAATGATTTTGAAGGTGAAGGAACTGTCACCCTGCACTATGTGGGAACCAGCAATGTGGGGCTTGTCCCTCAGGGACTGGGGTGGGGAGGTTTTTCAGGAATCCAGAGCAATTGAGAGGAGCAGAATACTTGGAAGAAGGATTGATAAGGTATTCTGAGATCACATGTGGGTTTTCCGGTGCAAGATGCTGGGTGGGCCTATCTTGTCTCGGAGCAATTGCTTTGTTGTAAGACCAGAAACATCTGCCCATGGAAGGGCCCACAGGGGCTAAGGTGTGAATGTGTGGGGCCCTTCATGTTCTGCAGCCCATTACCACAGGACAAGGCATCCTAGTGAGGTGCTTCTTTGAACAAGAATGAGAAAACTCAAGCTGTTTTTGACAGGGAAGGACTCATAGATAAACTGGAACCCTGGTCTTTTGGTAATCATTTCTCATTTCAGTGGCTCTCTTTGGTTAACATTCTTGTAAAAGGCATATATAACATGGGCTCATGAAACAGAAACATTGCTGTGTGTGTGTGGGGGGGGCAAGGGCAAGACAAGATGGAGGACAGTAGGGAGTGCTGGCGGGCAAGATGCAGGATAGTATCCCTATGGGATACACAGGACAATGGGCTTGTCCCCTTCTGCACATCTGCCCCTGGGACCTCCAGTGAGCCACATCAAGGCCTCACAGTTCCCAGACACAGAGCATAGCCGAGCAGGAGCCATGACAACTGGACAACCCTCCAGCGCTTGCTCTGCCATGTGAGAACACCGTGGCCACAGATCATCCACTGCTACTCAGCGAAGCTCATCGATCGGCTCAGGCACACTTTGTTTTTCTCAGTGTTCACATCTCTGATTTGGGATGCAGCTCAGAAGTGACAATACAGAAGTACTGGGCCATAGTTTATTGGAAGCATTTTTTTCTTTCGTAGCATGCCATAAAATGACAATGAATCTTATAGTCAATGGCATCTTAGATTTGGTGAAATAAAATCCAGTGCTTAAATGTCCTCCTTCAAATCACTTCCCTGTTTTATCTGAATGTGCTTATTTTAAAAGGAAACTTTTATCACTGCTTTAAATGGAGAGCCAATATTATTTGATGTACTGGTTATATTTTTCCTCTTGGACATTAAATAATCTATAATTTTTATGGTCTGTCTGTATACATTACTGGAGGGAACTTGCCCTGTCCCATGGGGCAGTGACAGCTGGACTCATCTCTAGGTGCACAATGGGGAGAGAAGAAATGCCAGAGGGCTCTCGGTGGGCTTATCAGTAATTCAGTGGACAGACACATGGCCACAGACAGAAGTAAAGTAATGTTGGAAACAGGTGACAGGCACTCTGGCCCCCTCAGGGACTCCTTCCTGCAGGCCCTGGGTGGGTTCCATCTGCTCTGCCCTCAGAACACACCCTCACCACTTCTCCCCTCCTTACCCTCTGCCCTCTGCCCAGCTCTGCTCTGTCCACAGCTGATCTCTGAGGTCCTGAGTTCCCTGTCTGCAACCTGCTCCCCTAGCAGGATTTCACCTTTGGTTTTCATTTATTATTTATTTTCAGGCCTTTGTGGTACCTTAGCTCAGGTTCTTTTGTGTCTTAACGCTCCCTCCACACTCTCTGGGGGTCTGCTTCTGATTGATGGAGGACCTTCCAGGGTGATCAATAATTCTCTTCACATCCCGTAGCATTCAGTGAGTGGTATTTAGCCAGAAGGAGCTTGGCTTTGTAGCTGTCCACCTCATGTTTCACTTTCCTTCCCCAGGAAACTCCAAACCATCTCGGGAATCTCTGGCTAGTGGCAAGTTCTCCACAGGGAGACACCGAGCCTTCCCTCTCAGGACCGTGCATGCAGACTTCTGCAGAAGGTTTTCCTCAGGCATCTGCACTGTGAGTCCTCCCTCAGAGCCTTCCTAGGCCCCCACACTCCCATTACCTTCATCCTTCTTCCTCAAAGCACCCATCACAATCAGAGTTTTGCTTGGTGGTTTAATTATTTGTGTGTTTCACTTCTCTTCCTGGAATAGAAACTCTCTGGACCTAGGAGAGCAGGATCTCAGTACACAAGTCAATGAAGATCCTCACTTTCCTGGGTCAATGGATTCCAGCACTAAAATAGCTCAGGGCATGCAGCGGGTTCTTAATGAATAACTGCTGAGTGAGTGGGGAACAGAACGGGGATGCCAGAGCGCGAAGGATGCTGGGCAAAGCCTCTTCCAGGACACAAATGGTATCTACAAGGTCAGTGCTGGAGTAGAACCTGGGCTGCTTCTGTCAGGGATAAGAGAAAAGAGACATTTTGGATGTCAGGGGCTAGGTCAAGGAGGCCTCATGGTACGATCCCATTGGGTATGCGCTGTCTGGATGTGGACATGCAGGGCTGTCCTTCCGGGTTCCTAGTGGTGAAGGAGTATAGTGCCCCTCCCCCGACCCCTCTGCCCTTACCTTGGACAGGCACCAAGGGCTCATACACCACTCGGTAGCCCTGCAGAATGCCGTTGGCCGCCACTGGCTCGCCCCAGGACACATTCAGAGTGGTGGACGTGATTTCTGAGAATGTCAGGAAGCTGGGGGCCCCAGGAGCTGGAAGAACGGAGAACGCTGTAGTGACTTTCACCAAGGCGCCCTTATGGATCACACACATGTGTCTGTGCCTCCACGGAGGAAAGGAAATGTTATTAGGTGTTATTTTCAACCCAGTAAAAGTCTAAATGCCACAGAATGAAAGGGAGACTCATTGATCACCTCTGGACTTTCCAAGATCAATCAGAAACACAGGGTGGAGAAAATAACAGAAACAAACACAAAGGAGCTGAGAGGTGGATGGACAAAAGCTTGACAATGAAGAATGGATGGAAACAAAATGACATGCAGATGGCGGTTTCCAGAGACTGCCAGAAGGGCCCAGGGACTCTTGCCATGCTCTTCTTGGGACAGGTGGTACTCCGTGGAGGGCGAGGCCCTTCCCCACCTCTCCTTCCTCCTTCCCCCACTTGTTTTCTTCCCTCTCATAGGGGTCCACAGGTCTCAGAGGATGCCCCTGCTTTTTCATTGAAATTCCTCAGCAAGGCGGGCTCAGACAGCAAGGCCGAAAGCATAGGTGGCTGGCTGAGCAACTGACGCTGCTGGTGGAAACGAAGGCCCGTATGTGACTGGGAGCACGGCAGGGCCACTCCATACCCTCTGCCTGGATCCTGCAGGTGAGCATGTACCAGCCTATCTTCTTACTCCCCACAGCCTGGGGGGTACCTGTTCTCCTCCATCCCACACCTCCTGCAGTTTTGGAAACATTCACTGCAGTGGCACCCACCTTTCTCTCTGCTCTGCCCTGTCCTCGGGTTCTTTAGTCCATAAACTATCACATTCCCGTGTCCCATCACATTCCTGTGTCCCAAAGAGACTCAAACCCACACTCTGCCGCACCAATCTGCCTATGTTCTGCTAACTCAGATTCCCAAGCTGGCCTATGGTACTGGATGAGGAAAGGCAGCAGTCCTGGTACTCCGGCATAGCTGTCTCTCCCTCAGACATGATGCCAGGTGCCCTGGCCACAGGTTGGTCTTCTGGATGCGATGTCAGTCTGTTGACAATGCCTGATATTGGGGGGTCCCTGAGCCCTGCATCTTCATCTACAATCTCCCAGACCTATATCTCACAGAGGGTCACCAAGAGGCCCAGGATCTAAAGCTGGGTTAACATTTCTTGGGGAGACCTCTGATTTCCAGCCCACTAGAAGAAACGAGATGGCCCAGAAGGGTGGCCTGTTGTGCACGTGCTGGGCCCTGTATTGGCCTGAGGCCAAGCACAACTTCATGGTGCTTTTAGACCCTGCCCAGGTGTATGGCTGCTCTAAGGCTAGTGTGTGATCCCAAAACCCAGGAGCCCTGGCCTTCGGACCTGGCTTCATTGTACAAGAAGCTCTGCCTCCAGTGATCTGCACAAACAATGAGGTACCTCTGATGGCACCTTGAGCACTGGGGCCAAGGTCAGGCTATAAACAGCCCTTCCTCCTTGTGCTGCCCTCTTGGGCTCCATAGAAAACACGTCCCGCTCCTGCCATCATCGTCTAGCACTGGCCTAGCAGCTTGACAGGCCCCAGGCACTGGGGAAGTGTGAATCACACCCAGTCCTGCCTCTCTTCTCCAGATCCCTAGCTGGGGATGTGAAGGGCAAACAGAACAAAACGCTGTAGAAACCAAGAGGAAGGGCAACTTGCTCTACCAGGGGCCCAGAGACTGCCAGGGGAGTGACACATGTCAGTAATCGCAAAGTCAGTCCAACTGAGGCCTGCAGAGAGCAAACTGGTGCCCACCTACCGGCCTGATGGGTACGACCCTGCCGGGGGTCGCTCCTAGGCCCATCGCCAGCAGCATTGAAGGCAGATATGCTGACCAGGTATTTGGTGTGGCTGGTCAAGTTCTTAAGCTTCACCGTGGGCTCGGGGAGGAACAGGACCTTCATCTTCTCCGTTTCATTCCGGCTGCCTGCCTCCCAGTAGTAGATCTATCAGGAAAAGAGAAGGTTGAGGGGCGGGCATGAGGAAGGCCTGAGGTGAGGCTGGGCTATGTCCCAGGAGGACTGTGACTGGGACTTGGGAGCATAGGGTCTGGTGCAGTGGTTGCAGGTCCTTATGGCTAGTGCTGCCAGGCAATGGGTTGTGCTTCTGAGTTGTCAGCTGCAACCTAAGCACCCCTTAGTCAATCTGCGCAAAGTAGGGCTTGAGGACAGAGGCCTATTCTCTTCAGCCACTAGTCTCGGGCCTGTATTACAATGCTCAGCCACTGGAGCCTCTGTTCTGTCCCACAGGAAGACCATCACCAACTGTCTAGCCCTGCTCTGACCACCCACTGAATGAGCCTCAAACTCTTGCCTCAGGTTCTCACTTTTTGTTCAAATCCTATACCTCAATATTTTGTCAATGGGCAAAAATACTTTAGAAACATCAAAGTGTTGTACTCTGTGTAATCACTCCTCCCCAAAGCAGCAAAATCACAAGAGACCCACATGGGGCTTGGAGCTGGTAGGAAAGCCGGCACCTCCCTTGGGTGGCATTTGTTCCCATCTAGCTTTGATGTGCTCACAGGTGAACTTTGTATTTGAGTACAAAAGTTTGCGCTGGCTGCCAGCACTGCTTCCCTACACAGCTGGCTGGGGACCACCGCTCCAGCCAGTGCCAGCTGAGCTGCCCAAAGACAACAGTCTATGGATCCAGCTTGGCTCATGGGCCCATGCCTGAG
Organism: Myocastor coypus; assembly: GCA_004027025.1. Lineage (NCBI taxonomy): Eukaryota > Metazoa > Chordata > Mammalia > Rodentia > Myocastoridae > Myocastor > Myocastor coypus. The sequence continues at coordinate 66,189 of PVJA010003503.1, read as the reverse complement.
CCAGGCCCTGAGAGCATCATGGCTTGGGTGTGAAAGCAGCACAGAGGTGACATTGGCCTTGGGGAGGCTGGGCTCACACCTGTGAGGAACAAGGCCTGCCTGTGCAGCATGGCTGAATTCTATCCGCAAGGCACAGGGGAGCTGACCAGAGAGGATCCTGCACTTACACAGCCCAGCTAACTTGTGATCAATACCCAAGTTCAATGTCTTCATCGTTAAGGAAATGAGAAAACATATTTTGGACATACATAAATAGCGCCGGGCTTCCGGGCTCACAGGACCTTCTAGTACCTCATCAATCACTGTAACAGCCCTGCCATGGAGGAAGGTATTAATTTTCATAAAACACCTACAAAAATCATTTTTAAATGGATATTTAATTGGCCCAATAGTCATCAGGGCAAGCAAGGCCAGAGAATCAGGTAACTGATAAACTGGGGGTCCTGGAAGCCAGACAAGGACATTGATTCTGGGAAAGGATGTGGGTATTTTCTGCAGGGGACTTTTGTGCTATCAGGGTTCCCAGGTTTTAGGGTGGGGAAGCAGCTAGGAACATACTGCCACTGTATAAACCACTCTGTGTAATTACCCCTCCCCAATACTAGTACATCATTTTGCCTTTCTTTTTTTTTTTTTTTTTTCCATCTATACAGAATTTAGCTATTTTAGTCCACTGGCTCTTGAAGTGGATTCCAGATCCATACCACCTGCAAACTCATTAGAAATGCAATTCTCAGGTCTCTCCCAGGGTCTCACTTAATCTACTGAGAGTTATGCCCATCAGTGATCCACAGCAATGTTGGGAAGGACAGCATATCAGCAAATGTGCTTGGAGATTCTGGAGTAGACACAGGTTCCCACGGCAAGGCCTAGTGTCCAGAGCAGAACAAGCCCTCAGCGCCTCTAGATGTACTACAGCTGCCACCTGGGTTGCTCTGTGATGGCACAAAGCAGCCCTGCTGAGTACCCCTTCTCCACTCCAGTAGTTTGTCCCAGGGCCTGGCCTCCAGGTTGTGCCTGTTGTCCATCTGCTGCTGAGGAAGCAGGCAGCGCCCTGGAGCAGGGCCAGCATCCCAGCTGAAGCCCTCGGGCCTCCTGCTGGGCACACAGTGAGCAGAAGGAAGAGCCATCCCCACCAGCTTGCCTTGTAGCCCTGGATGTTCCCATTCTGGCTCTCTGGAGGTGGTGGGTCCCATGTGACTTCCAGCTGGCTGGCTGTGAGTGGGGTCACCTGGATGTTCTGTGGAGCCATCGCTGGGGCTGAGGAAAGGAAGAATACATGAGGGTAATTAGGATGTCCCTTCATGATCCATCTGGGACTCCTCCCCCAGGGATCACGTAAGTCCTAATTCCCTGAAGGACAGCATGGGAGATAGTGCCCTGGATAAGGCCCAGCTTGGGAAGCCTCAGGCTGGTATCACCATATGCCATCTCCACACTATGTCACTGCAGATCTTAGGAAGCCCTTTATAGTACCAGGGGATGATATGAGCTCTCCTAGAAGAACATTCTTAAATCCACAAAGCAAAATATATAAAATTGATTTCATTAGCTAAGTTAATCGGATATTTAGTGGCAAACACAATATTGGTGAACACAGGGCACAGGCTCAGGGGATGATCTGACACTGACTGAGAGATCAAAGCAGCCATGAGTGTGGCAGACACCTGGAGGTCCCCATGGCACCTGGGGCATGGGTGCCACAGGTATTGCTATGCCAATATTCTTGATTGGGGAAATGCTGAGTTTGGGGCAGAGGGTACAGAAAATGAAGACATCTATACTGCCATCATAGGCTCAGGTGTCCTGGTTATATAGTCTCGTTCTAGATGGAGCTAGTGAGGGAATGTCACAAAGGTACCCCTCCCTGTGGACTGGGAATTGGATTTCTGTGAAGTGGCTCCAAGTTGTTCTGAGGCCTGGTTCTGGCTTCACATTCTGAGCACCAAATTCTTACTTCCTCACCATCCCTTCCAGTGGGAGGTGATTCCTGGTACCATGTCAAGGTCACAGCCAATTGCATACTGTGTTCTGAAACATTCCTGTCCTTTCTGTCTAGCCAGCTTCATGCTGTCTCTTAGGTCCCTGCTGGGCACTTCTCATGATGACCTATTCTCTGCCTCCTGGGAGCTACTCCCTTCTCCCATCTGGACATTCCTGGTAGAAACTAGGGATGGGCTGGGCCCTGGAGAGTTGTGTAGCACCTTTCTTGGGTTCCCAATTCTGGGAAAGCACAAGCCAGTAGAGTCTTCTTCACCTCCTACAACCCTGGCCTGCCCTCCAGGAGTGCCAGCTGCATTTGGAGCCAATCTGTTTATAAACACAGGTGACCAAACAGTCCCATCTGGGGAGGTGGCCAGCACTCAGGCTGAGAGGCCTTCTGGAGAGACAATGACCTCGTGAGTCAGCCTTCCCCAGTGCCCCTTCCCCACTTTCTGCTCCCCCAGTGTAGAATAAAATAGTAATTAACACCCGCTCAGCCTGACACCAACTATTTATTTTGTTCTAACTGTGTGGTTTCCATATTATCACTGCCCACCCTGCCGTTAATGGAAATGTTAATCACCCGCACCAGGTTGCTGTGACAGATGCTCAGCCTCATTATCAGAAATTCTTATTTACCGCTCCATTAAACAACAGAATCACACAAAAAAACAATTCAATCAAAACTAACTGGAGGAATTTTAACAGCCACATTAATAATCCAAAACATAAATAAAGTTAATGTCTTTTGCATGTTTGCCATCGGCAACTCTTTTGCAAAATTACTGTTGTACAATTAAAATGTGAAAGGCAAAATTGAGCATGGCCATTACCCTGGTCGCGAGTTAGGACCCCCCCCCCCCCAGCACCCCTAGGGTTTCTTTACATGGACTCAACCAAACCCAGTGCAGCAATATCCCTGGACTCAGATGTCCATCTGTAGGAACTGGTAGAATTCATGTGCTCCAGGCGAACCCCTCACCCCACATGCAGGAGCCCACGTGTCTCTTGGCTGAGGTTCATACACATTGGACAAAGGCCCCAGTGCCGTTTCAGGCAGCTGAGGTGCTTCCATGTCCCTGCCAGCTATGTTGCAGTATAGTGCTTTGTACTATAAAAATTCTGCAGGTGACAAAGAATGTTTGTTGTTGATGACACACACAGGGAAGAGAGAACTATATGTAAACACTGAGAGAGCTTGTCGGTATCAAAAGTTTTTTTTTTTTTTTTTGGTGGTGGGGACTCCTGAAAGCTGTTGGATCTCCACCCTGATAGGAGAGCTTGACTTCCAGGAAGGCCCTGCTATTCCCAGGGCTAAACACAAGCCTCATTCAAGGAACATGTGTGCAGTTGGGGAGTCAAAGGAGCACTGGCTCAGTTATTATCTTTTTGCTTCCTTATCTAAATATTTGTGGTTTAAGGAGAACCCAAATAACAGCCAGCATGTGCCTTTAGAATGCATGAAATTATTTTTAAAAAGCATTTTAACCAGCAATTTCTGGATTTACTGAATCACAGGTTGCTCACAAACAACATCAGAGGTGAACTGGAAAGGTTATGGTACAAGGCTATGGTCTACTCTGTAGGTCTCATGCAGAGCTAATGATGCTATAATGGAACTATCTGCGTCTAGTGAGAGTAGGGTTGTTCCTGTATCTGAACCAGGGCACTGGAACAGTCTTGGAGAGGGACTTCATTAACTAATAACATAGAAGACCCAAGTACTTCCAGAAGCATTGCACTTGACAGCTATAGCAGTGTTCCAGAGGTTTCTGGAATTTTCTGGAATCCTGCCTGGTTGCTTGTGGAGGTCTGCTAAACTGGGTTCTGTGGGCTGAGCCAGACTGTAGGCTGTATCTCCCTGGACCAGTTGACTCTGCCAGGAAAGGGTAGAATGGATGCTGGCAGGGAAACCCTACAGAGCAGTTATAGCAATGCTCTATCCACCTCGCTTAATTCTGGGCTGGCTCGCTGCTAGGTCACCATCAGTTTCAGCTAGATAAACAAACCCTGGAGCACAATGGTTGTTAGCAACTCAGCTTCCTCTTCTTCCTTTTCCTCATTTTGTCTTTTTGAGACAGGGTTTCACTACGCAGTTCAGACTGGTCTTGAGCTCAATGTGCAGTCCAGGCTGGCTTAGAATTTGCAGGAACCGTCCAACTTCCACCTCCCAAGTTCTGGGGTTATAGGCACATGCCACCATGCCCAGCCTCCTTTTCTGTTCGTTTCATATTCTTTCATACATAGATCACCTTTCTGCCATAGGGCCCAATATCCAGCCTGGGGAAGCAGCAGATGGCCTTGGCACGCTCACATCACAGAAGGACAAGGGGAGTGTTCCACGTGTATCCTACCCATGGTCTTATGCCACCTGTGGTCTCAGTTACCTCTGATCAACACAAAAAAATTTTAAATGGAAAATTGCAGAGAAACTATATTCAGGTAACTTTTGTTATATCATTATAACTGTCCTATTTTATTATTAGTTGTTAGCTGCTTACTGTGTTTAATATATGAACTAAACTGTACCATGTGATGGAGACAGGAAAATATACCATATACAGGTTCAGTACGCTGATAGTTTTTGGTTCCCTCTGGAATTTGGGATGGAGCCCTGGTGATGAAGGGATCTCTGAGGATGTTGACAGCAGCATGTGGCCTTTGGTTGGGCAGCAGAGGCCTGAGAGAGCAAGGGGAGGTTTCAGAGTTGTAGGATTGACCCTACATGGAGGAGGATGCTCATTCATTCTGTCCTTCACTCTCCCATTCAGATATCCACTCCATGGCAAGTTTGACCCCAGTCTGGGCAACTCAATAACTTAGTAAGACTATCTCAAAATAAAATTATTATTAAAAATGGCCAGAGGGATAGCTCAGTGGGAAGGCTCTGTAGTTTCAATCCCTGGTAACCTAAAGCAAAGAAAAATCCACTCCCTGCGATGGGAGAGTCATCTGTCTTACTTTAAACAGTGGCACAGTTGTAGGACTTGTAGTGGCCTCTGCTGACTCTATTGATCACATGACTTTCTTAGATCAAAGATACATGAACAGCAATAGTACATGGACAGCAGTGAACAGGAGCTACCACCTTACAGAAGCTCCAGAGGGCTATGTGGCCCCAGCCGTTCTTTCTCATGCCCTTTAGACTAGCTGAGCCTTGTTCTGAAATACAGAACAGGAGGCAGAGAGGCCTGACAAACCCTGAGGACAGGCCACATGGTGGTAAGCGCTGTGTGGGTGCTGAGGCCACTGAAGTCCAAGGCTTTCTAGTTTCAAGGCACATGTGCTAGACCAGTGGTTCTCAACCTTTCTAATGCCATGACCCTGCAATACAGTTCCTCATGTTGTGATGACACCAAACCAAAAAATAACTTTGGTGGCTACTTCAAAACTGTAAATTTTGCTGCAGTTATGATTCGGAATGTAATAAATAACATTTTCCTGATGGCTTTAGGCGACTCCTACTGGGGTCGTGAACCACAGGCTGAGAACCACTGTGCTAGACCTTTCCTGAATATTAACTAGGCTCTAACCTTGGCCCTGGGTTGGGTAGATATATAGATATAAAAGACCATTTAACAAGGGAAAGAAATTTCAGTAATGATAGCACAAGGTAGAGGAGAGCACACATTCACAGGGCCAGGAGAGGCGCCTTCCAGCTGGAGATGGGCGTATTTCTGGAAGACAGAACATTTGGCCTAACTAATAGGGAAGATTTACCACAGGATAATGGGCCAGGGAGCAAGGGCAGTTTTGCAGGTGGGAAAGGAAGAAGCAAAAGTCCAAAGTGAGAGAGATGCTGTCTGGGTCACAGTAAGCAGAAGGCCATCTGTTCTAGGGCCAAGCTCAGCCACAGCAGGTGGCCACAACCGCAGGGTCACTCTTGGCCACACAGGGCTCCTGGGCTGCTGAATCGTCTTGGTCATGCTGAGTACCTGCTTTTACTAGATGCATGTGAGACCACAACAGACGATGCTAGCTTTTTTCTTTCAGCTATTATTTTGGTAGCATAGGTTTTTAACTGACAATTTGAGGATCATTGTTAATGTTTTACTATAATAAATATTTATTTATATGATTAAAAAATTCTACACTCATCAATTCAGTATAATCACACCAATATTTTATTGGTCACATACTTTCTCTGACTCCCTGTTGAAGTAAACAGGAAATAGAATTCTCTCATCTAATTTACCTTCTCTGTAAACTTCGCCAACACATCTGTTCCCTGAAGCAGGGATATCTGGAGATATGTTCCAGGCCTGGGAGGTTATGTGGCCTCTGGAGCCTTCTACATGCATGAAGGAGTGCTAAGTGGAGTACACTGCTTCAACTCAGTTGGAGACAAGTTGGAACTGGAAACAGGCAGGAGAGCCAGAGAGTGGGGATTTGGTGGTCTTGGTGGATGAGCCAGGAGAGGAGAACTCCTGTCTACAACCAAGGCACAATCCTGAGAGCAAAGTGTCTGGGTGAGTGCTGTCCATGAGGAGGAAGCTCAATGCACAGTGACCTTGATCAACAGAGTCTGAAGCCCAGTTCTCAGTACTGCAGGTTACAAAGCACACTTCAGCTGGCATTATAAAGTAATCTTTCTTTTTTTTTTTTTTTTTTTTTTTTTTTTTTTTTTTTTT